>JARFJB010000835.1:1547500-1562500 GCA_036346205.1 Vesta saturnalis | reverse complement strand
GAGGGCGTGTAAATAGCTATTTAGTAATATTATTTCACTACCGGAAGTTAAGGTCCCAAGAAGTGAAATAATTTTACGTATGTACTCCTTCCAGAAGAAAATAGTGACCACGAAGTCGCTCCAAAGATATCCACTCGGAGTTCGTAGTTCGAGGGCTATGTAAGAATGACTGAGTAGCATTATTTAGTCATCGGTGATCTCGGACCCGACGAATTAATAATTATACAACGCGATGTACAACCTTTTCCTTTCCCGTTGAGCATTCACTGGAACGTTTCCTTTTTTATATCTACTAGGAGTTCGTACCTGGAGGGGTGTAAATAGGGTAGTCAATGTGATTATTTGGATAAAGGAGCTACGTCCCCGAAGGACAAATAGTAATTCTCCTAATAAATATCCCAGACCACCGCCACCACCTTACAACCAGTAAATTTACACCAAACCTAGCTCTCCACCACCAACCACCCTGGGTTGATTTAAATTCACATATATCACTGTAAATCACTTGCTCATTAATTAACACACAGAGTTAGCACGTGTAACTCATTAACCATCCCTGTCGTTAACTATGTTAACCTCTCTTTAAATTGTTTCAATTCACCCATCAACATTATTCAGCACTAAAAGTGTAATTTGACTACAGGTCCCCGTATTTCAAACACTAACTAAATGTCCACCTGAATTGGACGTATATATTTTACTGCACAATCCCGAAATTTAAACTCACTAACATTTCACCAATTTAACTAAATACACGTTAAACATTTAATATAATGAATATCATTTTGTTTACCTGAAAAATTCCATTACTGGCGTTGTTATCTACAACGTCGAGTGGTAACCTAATTTTCTGAACCACATTTGGTACATTTCATTTAACATTTCTCAATTAAACTCCAATAAATAGAAAAGTAAATTACTCACCTGATTTACAATTTTCCATAAACCCACAAAGTACTATACTCACAGATACACTGCTCACTCCGGAAAGTCTTTTGCTATAAATTATATGGCACTAATTACCTATTAATTAAGCAAATATCAATACCCACCTGAGTATGAACACGTGCAGATTATAACCCGTATATTTTGCAGCATACGAATTAGGCGTAGGCGAAGTGCGGATAGGAAACCTGACGCTGACAAATCCAAGGATAACCGCTACGGATACAAGATATGTTTATTTAGTTTTCAATACCATAATATTGTTAATTTGTCTATAGGAATCTATATTATTATTATGTTATACCTACTCAGTTTCATTTTGTTATTTTTGTAAATAAACTTGTTATAATTTATACTGTGTAAATTTATAGTATAGTAGACAACCAATGACACACTCAAGTAGTGAAAAAAAACGGCTCCCCTGAGATCTCAACGGGCAAATAATTAAAAACAATTTTGCACAAACAATGCATGGTATATTCTCACCGCGCATCCAAAATGCTCTAATTACTTCGCTAGCTGCTGGGTTCTACTTTCTAGGTTCTGCTGGTTTAAAACCTCCCAGTCACAATCGTTCCGCGATATTGTAAAAGAGCCATCGGTAATAAAAAATTTAGTTACAAACGAATTATAAATCTAGTTGTAGTACATACCTACAGAAATGGTTTTTTCTAACAATAGTGATTTATTGTTCGTTAAGTTTTGACGCAATAAATGTCGAAATTTAAGTTTACGTTTATATATTCATGATATAAATTGGGAAAAGTGTCTGTTAATAAATTGTATTAGTGAAAATAAATGCTTAAACATTTTAAACTCTATATCAAATAATAATGGTTTGGTCAAACAAAACTGAAGATTTAAATGAGGACATGTCGGGCACTAGAAGAGTAAATCATAAGTTGAGAATAATTAATAGTGAAGACATTTTGGCTAAATTACAAAGTGTTATAGAAATGTGTACACCTACTGATTCTCTATGTTCTTATGGCGTAACAGACACCATATATCATTCGAAACCCATTAAACCGAATAAAGAGTATATTATTGCAGATTTATACTCAGATGAATTTAGCGAAAAAGACAGCGCATCTTATTTGCAAAATAAGGTGAGTTTAATCTTATTAAGTAATTACTAACGATGACCTACTAATTGGAGTATAGGGAGCTGGAAAATTCATGCAACTGAAAAATCACTCAAATGCCCACAACAAGAAATATTTAATTTTGACTGAAAGTGAGGAACGACTTAAAAATTTATTACATCCTTATTTCAATAATTTCCAAACATATAGTGTAACTCTCAATAAGAATAAAAAATCAAAAAATAAAAAGGAATCAAAAGATCCAAAATCACAAGATTCAAAATCGATAAAAGACTCAATATCCAAAAAAGATCCAAAACCTAAAAAAGAATTAAAATTTTTAGACGAAGTTTTAGACGAATCAAAATTACAGTTTTCAACAGGTAGTGAAAGAAAGAAGAAAAAAGAACAGGAGCAGAAACAAAATATTACAAATAAACAAACACCAACAGAAGCTGAATTGAATATAAAAAATAATAAAAATAAATCCAAAATATCAAAAGATTCAAAATCAAAACAAAAAACAAAATCCTCTAAACAGTCAAAAGAAAAAGAACCAAAATCATCGGAACAACTAAAATCTTCAAAAGATAGAAAATCTAAGACAAAACCAAAATCCTCTAAAACGGAACTAAAATCATCGAGAGATTCAAAATTAAGAGAATTAAAGTCATTCAAAGATGAAAAATTTAAAACAGAACCAAAATCAACCAAAAATTTAAAATCAAAGTCTTGTAAAGAATCAATACCAAAAGAATCAAAACCTTCCAAAGATGCAAAATTAAAAAAAGGATCGAAAACATTAAAATCTAACAAAAGTCAATCTTCAAAACAAACATATTCTTCAGATGAATCTGAATCCTCAAATTCTTCAAATAAATCAAAAGTTTATGACGAATTGTCATTTTTAGATCAATCAACATCTGAAGCATCACAATTAGACGTTTCAGTTCATTCAACTAATGCATTAGGAAAACCGAATAGAACTGGCCAGCTTGGACAAGAAATTCTAGTAAGTGGAAGTGAAACTGAAGATGAAAAATTGGAGCTGCGATCTTCATCTAATGAAATTTATGACGAGAAAAGTAAACTGTGGTATTCTTCACAACAATCATCACTTGCACACTACTACAGAAATTTCGTGCCTCGAGAATCTATAGAGAAAGGATTAAGTAATCAACAAGCCTTGCCTCTAGCAAAAGATCAAATAAGCAAAGATTATAAACAGAATTATCAACAATATTCGTTTAATGATAAAAAGTATAGAGAAGGTTTTAATTACGAACAAACTCGTTCAAAATCACAACTTCAAAAACCTCAACCAACATATAGAGGTTGTTATGATGACACTAATACAATCAAATATGAAGCAATACCATACAACCACAATATGGAATCTTCACAAAACTTACAGGCATTTGATGATACTCAGCAATCAAAATACAGTAATTACGATAACAAGGATTCAAATAAATATCAAATACAATCTACACGTATTTTAGATAAATTCGATAATATTGAACTATTACCCGCACAAAAGGCAGAACAACGTCACATTAGAATAAACTGCAAATGTAGTGATAATTCAATAAAAAGTCAGGTAGAATCTACGCAGAAATATGGTAATCAATTGATCCAACAACCACAAATCCCTCAAAACACGAAACTTCAACATTACAATGATGAAAACGATTCAGAAAGATATCAAAGCTCATCAAAAATCGAAAAGAATAGTAAATTACGAGGATGGTTTAAACATGTGAGAAGCAAGGAAACTTCAAAAACAGAATTACCAAAATCACAAAAAAACATTAATGAAGAATTAAACCTTCCATCGAACAATCCACGTTTAGCTCAAAATTCAAACCAACTTCCACCGCATTCTATAATACAAGTACAGAATGGTAGCGCTTCATCCCCAAAAATAAATACATTGAGTTCTTCACTATTCTTACCGAAAAGTAAAGATGCGGTTGTAAAAAATCTTGATTCGAATTCGGAATTCAGTAGTCAAGAAAAAATTAATATACAACCAAACATTGATGTAACACGTTCATATGATCAGCAACAGTTTAAACATAATAAGTATCAAAAGAATTCCGGTCTCAAACTTAAATATAAAACATGTAATAGTGAATGTGTACCACAATTACAGCCACAACTATCACAACTACAACCAACACAGTTGCCATCACTACAACTACCGGAACCGCAACGACAACAATCACTACTACCGAAACCATACCAAAAACGTTTACCTAAGTCAAACAGTTTTGAGCGAAATGTTAACGCAAATTTAATATATCCAAACTCTGCATACCCTAATTTAAACAGTGTTGCCGAAAAACCGGATTATTCATTGTTGAGTACCAAAAATATTACTTCGCCATCTTTCAACTATAAAAAATGTGCGTGTTTGCATACAAATGAAGCTCAAGTGAATTCTGTAACACAAACTCAAAATAATAGTAAACCAGGCCCACAAATCGCCCAATCGAGCCATTCACCTGAACAAAATCACATAAAATTAAAGAAAAATAACTCAAGCTCTTCTTTCTTTAGTGGTGGGGATGATAATTTAAAAAAAAACAAGTATCCTTCGAAATCACATATTTATCAAAAACATGAAGGTAATCACTTACAAAATCAAACATCGAAACCTTCGGTGAGCCATCAAAAATATTTAGAAAGTAAATACGTACCATGTGAATCTAAATGGAAATTCCTACATCGGTCACGTTTTAAAAACACGTCTAAAAACAACAGCAATAATAATGAGCATCCAATGCTGACTCCAACACTTTACTTACCTGAACAAGATGCAGTATTATCAAAATATTTTCATCACTCAAGTTCTTCATTTGGCAGTAATGAAGATGTTAACCCAAATACAAAAGCAAAATTAACCAATTCTTCAAACAACGATGAAAACATGGACCAAGAAAAATCAGAAAACGTTGAAACGAAAGAGCGTTTACAAAATAATCATTTAAGCACAAATTATGAAAAATCCAATCTCAGCAAAAATACAGGTTCAAATTTCATGCCACATAGCTTAAATTTTTCAACGTACAGTGAAGAAATAGTTGTTGTGAGGCCAAACAATGAAAACACGTTTTCTTCAAACTTATGTAAAAAAGATAGAGATGAAGAAACAAAAAAAACTAGATGCTGTTCATTTGGCACTCATATAGTTAATGACATAAAAGCAAATAATGAAAAGTTATATTCTTCAAAATTCTTTAATAAAAATGAAGAATTGCCAAATTCAACAATTCTTAAGCAAGGAAATAGTGATTTCATGACCGATAGAAGGCGAAAAGCGACCAAACAGTGTCGTTGTGCTTCATTAAACCATAATCCAGAGCATGAGCTAAACGCAAGACATCTTCAATCAAATTCTTCATTTTACAGTATTGACGGTAATATAAAATCGAAAAACACTCCACCAATTATTTTAAATAACAGGAAAAGTGAAGAATTTGAAAATAAAAGGAACCAATCCAATTTTTCATCGTATAGTCAAGAGAACGATGTGATCATAAGCAAAGTTTCATCAAATTCTTCATTACACAGTAAAAGTAGTGTACTACCTTTATACAAGAATCATTCAAGTTCCTTATTTGATGGTCCTGGAAGCAGCAAAGGAAAAAAAATACATGAATCGGAAACTTCAATAAGCTGTCGAGAATGGTGTGAGAAAAAAATAAAAGAACTTGAGTCCAGATTCGAGAAATACGACCAAGAACCTAAAAATAACCAATCACAACGAAAATTTGAATCTGAATCTTCAAACGTTTCTCGTGCATTTTACGATTCAAAAACAACCGATATCCAAACTAATCCAGAAAAGTACGATACAAAACTAAGAAATGGGTTTCCGCAACAAAAACTTCAGTCGGATTTTGGACAAAACCCTAAATCAATAAATCAGGAACAAAACATATCTTGTGGTGAAACAACCAGTTTTCCAAGTCTAACAACTGCATCTTCAATAGCGAATGAAATGCAGAAATTTAATCTAATTGATGACGATGGAAACATGTGTTACAAATGTACAAAATGTAATACTAAACAAGTAGGGCTTTTATTTCCAACAACAGTATCGACAGTATCTACAAATGTATTAAATTTAATCCACGTGTCACTTGGTACAAATACCGTATCGCAAAACTTAGTTTGTCCTAACTGTAAAAAAATAGATAAGAAAGACAGTAGAGAAGCTAATGTTGTAACTGAAGATCTTAATGCGTATAACACAAAAACACGTTCAGTGAATTCGTACAATCAACTGACCTCAGATGGTTGTGTGCAAACACAAAAAAAAGAAAAAGCTAATGTTGGAACAGAATATCTTAATGTGTGTAACACAGAAACATATTTAGTGAATTCGTGCAATCAACTGACCCCAGATGATTGTGTGCAATTACCAAAAGAAGACATTCGTATGGTATCTTTCGATACTTTATCACCAAAAAAAAAAGGATGCTTGGCAAGAAAGTGTTGCCCAGAAAAAAGAATTAATAAATCATATTCAAGTGTAAATGCTAATAAAAGCTGTGAGTGTTGTAGATCTGTGTCAACTCTAACAACTGAAGATCAACAGTCACAAGTCAAAAGTGGTAAATCTGCTTCAACTGCACCTTTTCGATACACAAGACTACCTACAGCACCATATAGATATTACGGGTCACAACTGAGTAGACCGCAATATTTCTCACCATTCAAAAATTGTCTATGTCCACCTAAAATAATAAACCATTGCTCACCTCAAACTAATAAATATCACAATTTTTATCCAGAAACATTAGCTTATTCTTCAAAACGACATCACCGTAACCGTTATTCCAAATCAGGTCGTCGTAGTGGCCCTTCCTTAATAATTGCATCCGTAAATCCATCGGATAATGCAGACTATCGCCATAATGATAAAAGAATAGATCACTTAGATAATATAAGCGAAAGATCGAGCAAGACAAAAAATAACAGTAAATCGTCATCAATGCAAGTACCGATACAAACGACATCATCTACACATGTGAAGTATAAGGATCTCGAAACGTCATCAAACCTGCAAATCTCAAGAAACTTAAATGTCTCAGTGCAGAAAAATAAAACAGATTCTAGCTTAAATCATAAAATAAAAAATTTGGATGCAAATTTTCCATCTGCCGAAGTACAAACACTAATTGTTAAACAAGATTTTGGAACGTCTCCCAGTGATAGCGGAATCTATATGTTAAATGATGTGCAAAACGCGTCAAATCAAGATTTCGCCCAACAAACAAATTTGAGAAGTGCACAAAACATAAGCGACGCACAGAATGCCTGTACATGCTGCTACTGTAAGATATCCAATGCTGATAACGTCAGAACACTAAACCAAATAGTAACACAGTTGTCGTTTCCACAATTGAATGACAGAGACACACTATGTATAGAAGCAACAAGTTTTGGACAAGCTATACCTAAGTCATCAGACAAACCGTGTGCAAATGTTTCCCAAAGAGTGGGTTTTTCTAGTACCCCCGTTACGTGTTACTATAACAATAAAAATCGTGTTATACACTGCACCCCAACAATTCAGGCTTCAGATTGTAACCAAAACGGTGACAATCCATCAATACGCATACAATCCAGACAGGGAGTAAATGTTGTACGTAATCCGTATACACGTTCCAATGATAAAACCAATATAAAAAAATCATACTCGTCCACAAAAGAAATACTGGTACAACCTGCAGAAATATGTATTTCACACAGTCCTTTTGGCGAACAGTCACCAAAAATAGAGATTTGGAGAAACGAGCGTGAAACGGACAGCACAATTCCTGACAAGAACATGCTGCACACAAAACGCACATCTGTAGGTCCATCAGAAACTGCGTATGAAACGTTCCGTAACAAAAACACGAGCCTTTGCCAATACGCAATATGTTGTGGAGCGAATAATAACAGACTGCATAATTTCAGAGGATGCACACAAAACGGAATGGAAATGTTAGAAGCAAGATGTGAAAGTGATTCAAGTGGTGTTGAAAAAAATGGTAAATGTTATTGTGACATCGGAACAATGTGTACCAGAAGCATTACAAAATGTACGTCTAACTCAAGGTTAATGGCATCTAAATCATGTTGGAAATGTGAAACTCCAAGTAATACTAAAAAAGTCAATAAGTGGTCATGTGTGCAAGAAACAACTAGATGTGCTAGGAATTCATTTGATGTACAAACAGACACATGTAAGTGTTTTTGTAGTAATACACCATGTTTCAGTCGCATCATTTCTGAATTTAAGCAAACGCAAGCGAATTTTTGTACAAAAGCATCCTCGACGCAAATGTGCTTAGGAAACACAAATGCAGAAATACAAACTGACTCAAAAAGAATGTGTAAGTGTTTCTTTGAAAATGCAAAATGTCTAAAAGCTAGATCATTATCTGAACCACTATTTTGTACTAATAAAACTCGTTTTACACAATCCGAAGATATACAATGCTGCAAACCAGTTTATCAGTGTTACTGTGACAATTCAACATATGACGGCACATGCTCATCTGTGAAAACAGATGGAAAAATAACGCTAGACCAAATAAAGAACTGTAAAGCACGGTCATCTCGAGAATCAAGTGTTGTAAGCGAACAACTAGAAATAATAGACAGACTAAAGTCTAGGTTGAGATGTTTTTGTGAACCCAATACATACGAAAAGAACAAAATATCACCACAAAATGCTCAGGTCTTCAAGTACAAGACATAAAAAATACTCTAAACTCATTAGCCGATCAATATGAGTTCATTGAGAACTTAGGGTGTATTTTTAAGTGTTATTGTAATAATCAAAATGACATTAATCCAGTAAAAAGTTTCTGATATTACTGTTACACTAGAAAGTAAGTTAGATACAAAACCTTCACGTTTACCAGCGAAAAAAATTAACGATAGATTGAAATTCTTCTTAACATCGGCTGTAGAAATACTAGAAAATGGAAAAGTGTCAAACAAAAAATCACCAGATGCTCAGGAAATGTTAAATACAATATCCAAGGAAATACGAACAATAACACAAGTATTAGACGCCAAAAAAGATAAGGCAACAAAATATTTAAATTCACCAATTTCGATAACTTCCCAAAAAATTATAACGATTGAGGGCACGAAAAAAGATGGAAGTCAGTCTAATAAAAGAACTACACCTAAAAGTGACAAACCTACATTGCCTTTAAAAGGTACAGATGAATATGAACTAGTGAAAGGAGTACTGACAACAGCTTTAAAGTTTTTAGATGCCAACAAACCTAATATGGATAATGTTAAAGTGCCAAAGGGCAACGTAACACAAACCGAAAATAGGAAAGTGTACGAGAACAAAATCACATCACCATACCAAGTAGTTGGACCCAGCAAAAATAAAAATGATTATAAATACGAAACGGATAAAAAATTATTCGAGGGAACTGAACGTAACACAATAAATGCACAAACCTTTATGCCTAACTCTTACGATGCGCAAAGTGAAACCGATTATAACATAGTCATAAATATTAATTCAAATTCAAATTCAAATAATCCCAATTCCACTACAAGCACAAAGGAGAGCCGAAACGTTAAGGGTAATACAAGTGAAGAGTCAACAAAAATTTATAAAACAATAGTCAATGAAGAACACATACAAAAAAATGTTCCATCCACAAGTGATGAATCAAGAAAAAGCTCTAAAGACATAAAAACGACGGATGAGGAGTCTGTACAAAGTTCTAAAGACATAAAAACAACGGATGAGGAGTCAATACAAAGTCCCAAACCGAAAATGTCACCTACTGTAAATGATGATGCGATAAAACAATCGATTCAAAAAAAAGTAGATACAGAAACTAAAAGCACCGAACAACAAAGATCACCGACCACCAGTGAAGAATCAGTAAGAATGCCGAAGAAACAAAAATCACTAAATTTACAAATAACAGCAAAATCAGAATCTTGTGAGAAGAAACAGAGTAGCATCGAAACACCCGAGGCATCTAACCTGGCTTTGAGTGGTATTTATATTATTCATTCGTATTTTTAGCTTGAATATTTAAGTCTGAGAACGTTGAGTGAGTCTTTTCAACTTTTTAACGTACGTTTTATATTCACTATTTTTTCTTAAAGTTTTATTGTCAATCGTAAACATAGATTTAAGAGCAATAATTGTGAATGCCGACGTTTCTAAATCGCATTAGTGAATTTTTTGAGATCTATGTTTATGGTCAAAATGATGAAACCATTATGACCAACAAAAGTAAATTGTTATAGCTGACAATAATTTCCCATTATATGATGAAGCGTTGTTATACGTTGACCCACCATATATGCCAAGTCAGTCAAGTTATCTTTCACCACACAATTTGGGAATGGGATATAAAAAATTCCATAAAAATCCATTAAATTATCCCAAAGCGAGTAATTTCAAGCACACAAAAAACAGAACCAGTTTTTCACTAGACAAAGATCAGAACAGCGATACTTCCACCTTTCAACCGTATTTTCCAGGTCGCCCAAAAATGCGATACGACCAATTACAAGTAGCCGCAGTTAAAGAATCGGATGCATCTACGGAAAGTTTTCAAGTGTATGAAAACGAAATCAATGTAAATTCTCGCACCCAAGATAAAGTGGTTGACTGTAGTAAAAAATGCTTATGTAAACGCAAACGGTCATTGAAGCTTCCCAGCATAAAGAAATTATCTTCACACTTCCGAAAAACTCCTGGTTAGACATTTAAATAAAAAGTTCAATTTAAATACTTATTCATATTATTGTTTTAGCAAATAAAAGTAAGCAACCAAAGGAAATTCGATACGCCACTGCTAAAATTACCAAATTTGATAGTTACGCTACTTTTGAAATTTTTAAATCTTTCAAATACCGACCTACATTAATGTCATCAATCGCGGAAAATGTCTTCGTTATGAGAAATAAAAATGTGAAAAGTTAACTTGTGTTGTCAAATAACAAATAAAAATATTTAAAACTAAACTTTATTTTATTCCATATCGCAAGGCGTCGTTAGGAGACATTTTATACTACATTGGGGAGAGCTATTTTATGCGAATTAGCATCTCGGCGCTATCTATCGGTAGAAAACCAAACTTTGCATCGGCCGGCCTGCAATCTCAGATATCATTCAATTTGGTGCCATATAGTGAGCTGTGTACTCAACATTGTTTTGTAGTTCTTCTGATGTAACTTTTCCACATCTTACTCAGTGAATTGAACATTCTCCAAGCAAATAGCAGTGTTTTCCCATTTGTAAACATTTATACCATATTCTTAGAAAGACTTTCCCATAATTTCGACCTAGAACTATTGTTCCTTAGAAAAGTGTGGTTAGAAAAATAAAACGATACGCTGTTGCCTATATTGAACCGATTGCGGTTTTCTATATTGAACCAAGCGGGGCAAGTCTATATTTTGGACAGAAGCTGACATGGCTCTGGCTATCAGAGCATACAAAGAAGACGAAGTAGGTTTAAATGAATGTGCTCGAAGATACAATATTAATAAATCCACCCTTCTCAAGCATGTGAGAGGCATTAACAAACACCCCAACGACAATGTGAAAAACTGGGAACCAAGTGCGGTTTTTCATCCTGAAAAACTCTAGTAAAATATATTGTTCAATTTGAAGAAATGTCATATGGATTTATCATAACACATATACGACGACTATCTTTTCAGCTACCAGAAAAGCACAAATTGCCCCATCGGTTGTTAACCGACAAAAAATTCGCCGGCAAAAATGGTTCTATGGATTCAATGGATTCATGCGTGGACACCCAGAACTATCAGTTCGCCAACCGGAGTCCACATTACTAGTCAGAGCTCGAGGTTTTTAGAGAGAGAGAAAGTTACGCAGTTTTTGATATTCTAGAAACCCTTGTTGACAAATATAAAATTACGGCGAATACAACATTCAATGTTGATAAATCCGGTTACACAACCGTCCAAAAGGAAATGTAAAAGGTTGTATCCCAAAAATGAAAACGATAAGTTAGTGGAATTGGTGAAAGAGGCGTCAACACCACTATGGTTTGCTGTTGCAACGCTGCAGGGCTTTACATTCCACTGATGCTCATATTTAAAAAGAAGCGCTGTGAACCGGAACTTGCACGTAGCCATACGGCGCACCGGTTACAACCGCTCGACGTAGGATTTTTTAAGCCTCTGCAAAATTATTATGTTCGGGAACAAGATCATGGTTGTGGACTCACCTAGGACAGTCGGTAACAGTTTACACTGTTGCTGAGTTGTTAGGTAGAACTTATGGGAAGGTCGCAGACATAAGCCAAAATGCTTTTATGGGAGCGGGAATATGGCAACCTAATCGAAATAGATTCGGTGATCATCTATGTGCTCCCTCTACTGCTGTAGAACCGCCAGATGAAAGTCAAGAAGGTGATGTTATCCTGTCAGAACCCAGCAACATTGAACGTGCTGTAGGTTCTACTATGCCTCATCAACCAGATACCACCTCTCCATGTATGCCAGGAGTTGCTAGCCATTCCAACTGGGTACTGGGCGAAATTACTCCAAAAAAACAACCAAAGCCTGACTGAACTGGTAACGGTCCTTGGAACGAGCAAGGTTGTTCAAAAACGGAAGAATAAAAAAACTGCTGCTGCACTAGAGCTTACTAGTACACCTTACAAAAAAACCTTCAGGAAAAAAGAGGAAGTCGGTACCAAAGAGCAAACGTAAACCAAAAGTGCTGAATCGAGATAAATCAGCCCTGGAAAAAGCAAGTGTTAAATTATTTTCGGAAACCAGAAATAAAAACCATAAAAGAAAAACGCATGTCAGAGACCAGACACACGAATCGACCGATTCTGATAATGAGAACAGCAATGAACAGCTGGGTGTGTACTGCATTGAGAGTTACCTCAACTCCAAACCAAAGGAAAGTTGGGTTCGGTGCCAAAAGTGTTTAAAATCGGCACGTGAGCAGTGTGCGGGAATTGAAGAAGACACCAACGACTTTATTTGTGATTTCTGCTCACAAATTTCCTAATTTCAGTTTAGGCATTCATTCTTCTACCTCAGAATTATTGTTCCTTTTGTCAGTTTTAAATGTAAAAATAATTTGTGTCCTCATCTTGTGTAAAATATTTCTTAAGTTTCGTTGCCCTCTTATAATCTGTTTCTGTGTTTAAGAGACAAAATAAAACAGTTTTTGTATGCTAAGGGTGTCTTTTAATAATAAGTTCAATTTAGGAACTAGATGATTCAATTAAAGAGGCTGATATCCTAAATAGAACTTTTACAGTTAAATATTTAAACATTAATTATGCACCGAAATTCTTTTTGTCGGGCATTTTACTTACTGCTCACAGAATCTTAATATGGTACTAAGTTTGTATCAGAATTTTAAAATAAAACATTAGCATATTTTTTTCAAGTTATAGAGATTTTTCCAAATGTGATAATTAATTAAGACAGGGGATGTTTTAAACGTGTAAACCTTCTTAATTCGGAACTAATAGATGGTTCTTTGTACACGTGCGATTCACTACTTGCAGAGGTTTCTGTGATATGGGTGTTGTAAGTTTCTTCATTATTCAGAGGTGGATTCTGTGGTGATTACGCACTCATTACAGTAATAACTGATGACATGTATGTACATATGGCGAATAATTTACATGAAAACTTTTTGCCGAAACAGAAATCCAATGAAATGAGCTAATTTGTCGTGATGTAATAAAAATAGACCAATAACATTAAGGTTACACTAAACACCCCACGGGAAATTATCAGTTTTGGTCAATCGGTAGCTAGTCAAATTTCTGACAGTTCAAATTTAATTACGTCAAATTTCATGTTTAATAAATAAATTTAAATATGTATGAATCTTCCTCAAGCATGTCGCTATTAGAAAACAACATGCTTTCGGAAACTGTCAAAATTATTTCGTATTTATCAAAATGATTTATGCGGTACTACCACTAATACTTCAGTCGTAGGAAGAATGAAAATATTTTTATGGTGCAGGATAAAAAGGGTATTGTCTAAAGCTTGCGGATGACCAAGTGGTTAAAAAAGCGATAGAAGTTAAGAAAGTTATTAAAAAAGTGCTAACGAAAGTAGATCACAAAGCTGTTGCAGAGGCATCTTATAAAACAGTAATGTGTAAAATTCTCGTGCATCGATCAACCTTACATGATAATATGTAAAACGATGCAGTCTAGATCATCTGAGTTTGTAGGTTTTATTAATTTAGGAAGTCACGTGATCAGGAAGCTTTCAGTTGCTTGTGTAGAAAGCAGTTTCTACCGAATTAAAAATGTATTCATGTTTAGGACGCGCCTGTGGTAGTTAGATATGTAAAATATTGCTAGATAAACTTCCCTTTATGTAAGAGATATCAAAAAATCTTATTAAGAAAAAATGTAAAGAATTCAAAATAATGGACACGTGCCATTTCACCCAGATTTCAGTAAGTGGGTTTCACCAGCAATTTTACGTACATTACGGTAAAACGAATTCCAACATTTTATAAACTTTTAAGCTGGCTACACATTACGCGCAAGTAGGACGCTATGGCTGAAAAACGTCAAATGATGATTTAATGTGAGATAAAATTGAAAAGAGCGAGATTTGTTGTCAAAAACGTTAACTCTTCAACAAAAATAATACAATGTAATGGAACGGGGGATAAAAGTTACCGCTACATAATAGAACAATTTAACGAAAAGTTTCCTGGTGTTACAGTTTCCCGTATGGGTGTAAAGAAGTTGGTAAACAAATTTTTACAAACTGGTTCTGTAATCAATTTAAAGAAAAAGAAGATAGTCACTGGGTGAAGAAGGTGCTGCTAGTCTGTTGGTGTTGGATTCAGTAGAAGATCAGCCAAAACGTTCCTTGATGTGACGGCCACTTCAACTAGGTATTATCAAATCACACAAATGATTTGGAAGGAACACAGAATACATGC
>JARFJB010000835.1:1497500-1537500 GCA_036346205.1 Vesta saturnalis | reverse complement strand
AAGGGATAGGGATGAAAATTTAGAAGAAACTTTATGATTAAAATTATAAAATAAATGATTATTAATTTGATAAATTGAATTATAAATTTTAATTCGCATTAATACCTGTGTCACACCCTGTACATGACAAAATTCTTCTAAAAGTATACGTGAGCATGCGCTGTGAATACGCAAACATGTGATTTGACTACAACAAAAATTCGACATACAAGTAAGTGTAACTACGTTTGAATTAAAAACAATATTATTATAAACCATTTAAATTTTTAGAACAAATAATATTCCCTTTGACGTGCATACATGTTGTTGCACATCATGATTATTACAAAGGATTGGAATTATGAACATAACAATAAAGTATCAATGTCAACAATAAAGTACTCACATAAAATGTCCTCCTTTGTGGGTTACTGCTGCTGAAGTTGCTTAGACAACAGCTCCTGCGAACTGCATCTCTACTCTCGCACATCCAAATTTTCTTTATATAAACACCTTATACACTCAGGTAAGTTTCATATTGGCGAATCTTTATTTTAGGCTCATCACTTCTTCTTAAATTAATTTCAAAATAAGTTTGAAAGGCATGGATCGTTGAAGGATATTATAAATTAAACACACTTTTGATAAACAAGGTGTATAATGATAAAACACGAAGACAACACAATTAAATATCCATACCAAAACAAACAATATAAATTTAAAACAAACAATGTCGAAACTGCGGAAATATTTTTATAAACTATCGAACACCTCCGATTTGAAAAAGGTAAACTAACCTTAATTTAATTATTTCCCGACAAAAGACTATCACTTGTTTCATTAACACTTCCGATACTAAATCGCACTTTGTTATTTTACCGAAGTGACGTTATTTTGTTTAAAAAATTATTTTCAAAAAAAAATTTGGCAACACCTTACTTTGGCAAGCTGTTGAAACAGAGGAAAATTAAGAGAGTTTGTGAACCTAAAGCACTTGTATTTATATGATTTTGGTTGACGACCAAATCTTCGAATGTTTTCTATAGTTACCAAGAATATTTCCTAAATTCTGATTGGCTACTGTAATTTTTACATTACGTTATTTTTTAAAGCCCCATAACTTTCGCCCCTTTAACATTTCTTAAAACTAATAACATTTTGTAATCTACATAATTTTTCTATAATTTGAAACCAAACACGAACTAATTCCGACACTTAATAACTAAGTTAATTTTTACACTTATTTATTGATTTGACGCTAATTTTATTATGAATTTTACAGGCCTGGAAATGACCTCTACATAAATAGGGATGCTACTGCACCCAAATATTCGTCTTTACATGCCTACGGCCAATTTGAGAGGAAAATTATTTAAATTCTTCCAACACTCTTAAAAACTAAAATTAACAAATGGACATAAATATAATGAATTGTAACATGAAATTGAAGCTACCTTACTATTATTGCCTCTACTAATTTATTTTATACAAATTGTCTCAATTTAAAATACTTTTACAAAAATTTTATGGGAGGAAATAACATAACCTCATATTGTTTATATAATTTTAATGTAAAATTTCACACTTTTAAACACAATAACTGTTAGTATAAGTGTTTAAACTTAATGTTCAAGTCACCAATCAATTTATTTTACCACTTTCATAGGTTCATAAGTTCTTCTATGACTAGTGTCGAAATGTTGTCACCACTAGTTTAAGGTCATAAAATGTTGATTAAACACAATAATCCCAGAGCTGCTGCAGAATTCATGTTTTATAGTTACTCACTATTGTACTTAATCTGTTTTTTCATAATTTTTGCACTGATATGTGTTTAACGTAGTAATACGAATGTTTTCAATAATCTTGGCTGCGTACATGTGAATTGTGACATTGATACTAGCCTAAATCTAGTTTTAACATTATTTCTGTCAACTACAACCTGTATCACATGTCGTCAGGGAATATTGTTTTAAATAAACTTACTAAACTAACTAAAAACTTGAATTAACTCACAACGATAACAAACATACCTTATACTTCAACGTACTGTGCTGTCGATTACTTATACTAAAATTATATTAAGAAATATTTAAAATTTACAAACATCTCAATGTTTATTAACCATTCTTATCTAGAATTATATACTGATATGTACCATTTTGTACCAACTAAGGAAAAACTTCACTATGCGACTTACATTGCTACTTGCATGTAATTTGAATCATCTCAACATATATAAGCAAAAGTAATAAAGTAAGGTCTATGGCTATAAACCTGTTACTATATTCATTTCATTTCATTGTTACAGCTACCACCACTACAATTACTACTATATCCACCAGTGATGCCAATAGATAAATTTGGTAAACATATTCGTCATCACAGTGATGCTACGAAACAAGGTGACTTATATTGTAAAACTTATTTTACCTACGACCACTGTAGAAAATAGACGAAAACACACGACACACAGCCTCGGTAAATTCGTCATTACGCACGGTAAACAAATCGCACAGTTTTCGTAAACAAAACGCACAGTTTAACAAATGAGAATATTACAATGTCATATGAATCGATAAATCGAGATACTTCTAATATACGTGATAATTGTACAGTAACCATAAATAATTATTATAGTGTTTCTAATGTTAATTAAACCAACGTAGTAGTAAATAGAAAGAATTATATCGTGTATGATCATCAAAGTTGTGAGACATAATTTTGTGAAATTGTTTGAAATAAAATTGATCAAAATCTAAAGATGCAATAATATACAGAGTATCCCATTTAAAGAAATGAAGATTACTAGTTTTAGATCTCTGTGTATACATGAAACGAACAACAAAAACAACGACTAAAATAAAAATCGACGTGTTTAAGCATCATCTACAATACCTGATAAAAATGAAAATATTAAAAGTAGTCCAGACTTTTTGGCACAGTCTCTATGGTCGTAGGTAAGTATAGTACGTAATACGTGTTAGAGCAATTACGCACTCATGGAATTATGCACTCGCCGCTCGCGGCTGCGTGCATAATTTTTCCATTCGTGCGTAATATGCCTTTACGACACTTATTACGTAATGTACTATTACTTACAATGTCTATTGCATAATAAGGCGATAGATATACTTATTGACGTCATTATACGTAAGGAAGCTGTGATTCAACCTAATATACTAGAAGGTATCAAACTTACAAAAGAACGACCATTCACCATAGAGATTTTATTAAAATCCAAACTGACAAAATGAGGGAAGCTGATGAAGAACTACAAAACCGACGAGAAATAAATTTTCCACGACGTTGTGTAGCACGCAAAGGTTTAAATAATTTATTTCAAGCTGATTTAGTGGAAATGATAGATTGCACTGGGGTACATAAAGGATTTCGATACATTTTAGTGATAATAAATGCATTTTCTAAGTATGTCTGTGCTTTTCCCATCACACGCAAGAATGGCAAACTGGTCGCGAATATAATGAATAAACTTTTGTCTGGCTTGCAAAGGATGCCTAGAGATATACAAACTGATATGGGAACGAAGTTTTTTATAATGCAGAATTTAAAAAATTTAATATCAATCATTACAGTAGTTATTCCAACTTGAAAAGTAGTATAGTTTAACCTGTAAATCGCACCCTTAAAGAAATAATGTGGAAAACATTCAGTATACAAGGTTCCTGTAAATAGTTATCAAGATTGCCTTAAATCGTTGCTGATTATAATTCAAGAAATCATAGAACAACCGGATACAAACCGATAGATGTAACGGAAAAGAACGTTGTAGCTATTTTGAAACATTTAAGATGTCATAAAATTCTTGACTGCAAAACACCTAAATTTAAAACGGGGGATTATAAACGTATTAGCAAACTTAGAAGTATATTCTCTAAGGGTTACACCTAATTCGAGTTACGAAGGTTGCGAATATAATGAATAAACTTTTGTTTGATTTTCTAAGGATACCTAGAGATATACAAACTGACATGGGAACGGAGTTTTTTATAATGCAGAATTTAAAAAAGTAATGAAAAAATTTAATATTAATCATTACAGTAGTTATTCCAACTTGAAAAGTAGTATAGTTGGACGTTTAAATCGCACCCTTAAAGAAATAATGTGGAAAACATTCAGCATGCAAGGTTCCTGTCAATAGTTATCAAGATTGCCTCAAATCGTTGCTGATTATAATTTAAGAAAGCATAGAATAACCGGATACAAACCGATAGATGTAACGGAAAAGAACGTTGTAGCTATTTTGAAACATTTAAAATGTCAATGTTCTTGACTGCAAAACATCTAAATTTAAAACGTGGGATTATGAACGTATTAGCAAACATAGAAGCATATTCTCTAAGGGTTACACCTAATTGGAGTTACGAAGTCTTTCAAATAGGACTAAAACGTTCAAAGCCAATTACCTACACATTCCGTGGTCAAGATCAAGAGATTCAAAACGTTTCTATAAGCCAGAACTTCATAGTGTTAAATACCCTGGCGTTCAGTTAGTTGAACGTGTAATATGACGCCAAGGAAATAAATCTCTTGTTAAATTGTTGGGTTTTGATAATACTTACAATTAATAGATTTCTAACAAAGACATTATATAATACATTATGTACGTTTACTGCCATCTACTGTAATATTATGTAATAGTTTTTTTTATTTGAACTTTTATTTATATTAATATATACACAAAATACTACATACTACTGAAGCGTTTCACAAACACGCATTCACGATGTTGATTTTCGAAGATTGGTGAAATTATGTTACTATAGTTCTCTATTCTTTTGTTAAAACGTGCAGATCCTCTAGCTAATTGTTCCCATTCTCCTTTTCGCGATTTTTGGATTCATTAAAGGGCACATCCTTCACTTGGTGAGTTGTCATCTGATGACTTATAATTCGGTAAATGTCGTTCTATTTCGTGTACAAATGGTATCAATGATATTTCTTTAAGGCTTTCTATTAATCGCTTCATACAACAAATACAATGTACTCCATCTTCATGCGATTGAAAGTATTTTCACAAAGATGTATTCCTCCACCATACGTGAATACCAGATTATCTGAACTGATTACTAAACATACCCATATACTTTTTCACGTTCACCATCAAATTCTAATGATTGAAATTGACATAGTCTGCACTGGACTAACGTAATTTACAGATTTAGGCCACGACTCTGCACAATTGACTAACATTTATTACTATTATTCCTATTCCCCATATGCACGTTACTCCCACTTTTTCTACTTTACAGCTTTGGCAACTTCTACATCAATATTTATTTTCCCGTATCAAATTCTACAATTTCCATGCTACATTTACATCACACATATCTTAATGGAGCTATTAGCTTGTATATCAACATCAAGCATTTCTGCTGTCGCGTTTATTATTCTATTATACAATACCTGATTTACCTCCAGCATCCCGACTAGTACCATTAGACCATTAATTTCATATACAAACACGTTCATAACAAATAAACATCCACCAACATCCACCATTTACCGTTATTCTACTCCAGTACATATATTCACCCTTGTCGCAGGCATATTTATACAAAACGCTCTTGGTGCTTTTAGCACCGAGTCCGGTGTATAAACGTGTCTAAGGCACGTTGTATTTAATTTGCCGGAGGCCTTTTCCGTATTATTAAGTAATGAGTTCTTTGAAACCATCTATAAGTAAACACCACCATCCTACTGAAAAGAGAATGTGTTTTAAGTCAGGTCACAATTTACACCAGCATTTTGGTTGTCCTGCACCAAAAGAGCTTCTGAATTGTCTCCTGGACGTAGCTATTTCACCGGAGGTTCTGCCCCGAACAGGTAGCTATTTCCCTGCGAACCACCTACTCTAAACACCCAATTATCCTCCTAGAAAATGTTCGGTAGCTTTGGCTGAAAACGAGTTCCTGTATTAATTCCCGTACAATATCGCCTATCTCGACTTCTCTATGCAGAACACTTTCTCACATCTCTCCCTACCGAATTATTCGCTCCTTTCCATGAACATCAAAAGCATCACCAAGAATTCATTCGCACTATATCGTCTCCCTCACCTCTCTATTTCGGTTCAAAAACATAAAACCATCTACCATCGATCTATAGCACACCTAGACATCCTTATCGATCAACCCTTAAATAAAAATACTCACTTTTAGTGATGGGCACAATCTAATGATTTCAACAATCGAAACTTCACCTCTCGAGTGAAATTTACAATCGAATGATCATTCGAATGACTATTTCGAAAATTATTTCACTTAGGACAATCTCTCGTTTTTCAGAAGACAAGTTCTCAAATCTCGCGACACCAAGTCGGCTAGGTACAATCGGCAATCGCCACAGATGTATGTGGATAACCAAATCGCTTACGCCGCTGCACGTGGGGCTACCGCCAAAGGATTCGGCGGTGGTGAAGCCATACATAAATTATTATTACTATGATATCTGATAAAACTGTCTTATCAACTTGGTTGCAATGTTTTTCTCCTTATCCTTCCCTTTTCATTTGCGTTAAGTTTAAGTTTAGTTTCACTGAGGTCAAATCAATCGTGCAACAAGTCAATTTCGAAAATTAAAATAAGTCGCTGTATTGGTAATAAAAATCTATACTTTGGGAGTTTTTTATAAAATCGACGGATCAGTCTAATGTGGAATGTAAACTGTGCAAGAAATGTTTTCTTTCCATTTTGTACATAACATTTTGTTTAGTCATATACCGAATCTGACATCTAATTTAAGAATTTGTTGTATTTAGAATTGTGCTACGTATCCTTTCAGACATTAAAACTTGAATAAGAATTATTTTAATGGTCGTTGATGTCGAATGATTAAATGAAATTTAAAAAATCAAAATGCGCGCTTTGATATTTCTAAACTAAACACTGCACAAGCAAAAATAACCTTTATAACAGGCTACAGAACGTGCGATAGGTTTGTAAGTAACCCAAGTATGGCGTTCCGACTCTGACCGAAGCTGCATTGTACTAATAATTCGATCTTATCGCTGAAGCCAGAAGCGAGATGAAAGTAGAACGAATGAATGCGATGATGAGTGACGCGACGGAGTGAGTGCTGACTTTGATCAACAAACCCTTCGAATGATTTTCGTATAACCACTCGAGATATCCGTACAATCGAATGACCTGATTATTTTTCATTCGGGAGGTCCCATCACTACCCATTTTACAAGTTAACATTCCAGACGCACATGGCCGTTTTCATAACCACATTTTAGAACTAAAATAATACTGAATATGCTCACCTGGTGTATCCACCTATGTATCCCTGTTTCACAGTACCAGAACCGTGAGACACACAACCGACCGCTACTGTCCTAATTAACATTTTTTCGATTACATTTCACATTACATTTCATTAATCCGTATTTTACAGTTCTATCGAGATAGGGCGCAACGGGCGACGAGTAAAACTGACAGTGGCGTCCCGAAACGTAGAGTCTACCAGAATTAATTTTGTTTTTCATTATTTCATATTTTAATTATTTACCTGGGATATTTTAAGTTTATTTTCATTAGTAAATAGTATTCTTTTTATTTTACATTATTGGTATTAATAAAACTTGTATAATTCAATTGTGCTATAATAATTATTTATCCACAAAATAGTAAGTCGTTTGAATCATGAACCTGAAGGTTTCAAACTCAAAAGGGGCTACCAGAAATTTGTTTTGTATATGAGAACGCTACAACGTAATGTTTTCCATTACACGACACTGGCTTCATGTACTCCACCTCTATTTACATCTCTCCCTCTGTTTCTCATTCAAGGTTAATAACGTAACCTCGTCATCCACACCTTTCAAAGTAATTCACGCGACCTCGGCAACCATGCCGTTTCAAGGTAATGAATTCGACCTGGGCAACCACAACGTTTCAAGGTTCTCTAGTACCACACACTCCAAGGTTATTTTACCTTATGTTCCACTTCACTGCAAACTCATGAGGTCATCAAGTAATCCAACAAGGTTAATATCCATATGTCTGTACAAGGTCAGACCCATCTTAAAAGAAGGGATAACTACACAAATATAGCAACGAGCAATTTCTAACAGTATCAGTGTGTCAAATACCCCATTACAAGACGGTTGGGAGTCTAATGAGTGCTACTTTAATATTAGTGCGCGGCGGATATGTGAACTAATACCAAACTTTGTTGAGTTTGAAAAAGCAGGACTAACACCTTCTACCGCAACAAAAGTGCTACATAATATATATGAGGATGTGCAGTGGAATTCGGAAAGGTTCGCCAACTTGGATAAACTAATTCGATACTTCAACCATAATGCTTCATGGGAAATTTATGCACTCACATTTGCCCTTCACACTCGTTATCATTTTGTTGGCCATATGCATCTAGGCTATGAATATTATAAAACTTCGCAACCAAGTGACTACAGAATTGTTGACCACCAAACATATATAGAGAGATGAGTTGCACTGTAAAACATATCACACCCAAAATACCGGTACTCATCGTGTAGAGGACTCCCAACAATGTTGCACGAAGTATATGAGGACGATTCATGTTCTTTGTGGTGAAGAAAATAAATACATTGACATATTATTTTCTTTTTAATTGTGCGCCAATAAGTCTTACTGTGAGCTGACCTCCGTTAAAAGTTTGAGAGTGGTAGACGTTCTATATCTCACGTTTTGAGTTGTGCAATTTTGAGACGTTTGTAATTACGTTGATGTATAAACTTTTAAATTCTATAACCTTGGTATTGTGGGACCTTGAGAATGTGGGACGTTGAAAATGTGTTCCAGAAATCTCCCAACTTACCTACTAGTACACACGTGCACACGCACTGCGCAATCGCACTCACGTGCACACACACACACACACACACACACACACACACACACGTGTAAGCATTCACGCGCTCGCGCACACACGCACACGCCTTCACACGCACAGCGCGAGCTCACCCACGCACTCACGCACACGCGCACCCGCATCCACGTAGGTACACACGCTAGCTTTCAAAACGCAAGTTGGAAATGTTAAAATCAGTCTTAAGATTCTGCCAAGAACACCTTATTTCAAGACATATGATCAATTTTAAAATCTAGGTTCAATTTCAATATGTTAAATTCTACAAAAAAATTAATTAGATTTTAAGATGATGGTCCAATGTGTTAGTTTTAAGATCATGTAAAAATTCTATTTCAAGTTGAATTACCAATTTTAAGATGTAACAATTTGAAGATGTTGAATTTTAATAAAATGACCTTATTTCAAGACAATCCAACATGCAGAAACCAGTTTCAAGATCCTGCTAATCGGTTTTCTGGATGCTGGGCCAAAATGTACAAAACAGCAAAATGGTTATGAAAATAATTGAGCTTAAAACGTTGAAGACAAGTACTCACCAAACAAACTCTGCAGTTATGTCTTCGAAATACGGTAATTCGTAGTTGAACATTTCTGTTTGTGGTTATGGACTACAAAGTATCGGCGGAAACTATGGAACTTGAGTATTCGCTATTTCTACAGATTCCTAAACGCCTGCATTAACTAATCCAGTAAATTCAGCTAAAAATGATCTTGCTGAGCCTGGCAGATGCTTTTGGATGAAACTTTTCGATGGACGTTCATCACTGGTATAAAGTTGTGCTCAATGGCGTAATCAACTTTCAGAACTTCCTGAAATCGTCTAATACGTTTTAATTTCTTATAAAGTTCCTCACCTTCCTATCCTTAATTTTTGGTAGTGAAACCTCTGCTATTTAGCGTATAATAGTCTAAACCAAACAGTACTAAAAAAATAAAAAATCAAGTTTGTAGGTAGCGGGCCCGAAAATTTTATTAGTGTAATAAACGTTTGTCAAATCGGTATTGTTATCACGATAGAAAAGATAATTAGTGGATTTTAATATCTTGATAATACGTCGTAATTTACTAATGTTTTCAAAATATTTTTATTTATATATTTTATCTAAGGAATGTAGGATTGTTTGTAACTAATATGTATGTAAACACATATTAGGAGGCGAGTGCAGGTGCACGCTTAAAAATGAAGGGACATAACAAATCATTATAATTTTCTTGTACGCGCCTTGATGTAAAATGTCATTGTCTAATGATTGATTGCGACTGGGCAGACCGCGATCAAAAGATATCTTTGTTACTGGGAAACACGAGAGACATAAATGTAGGGTTTGTTACGAACGAATGCATATTTTTAAAATTAAGATGTGCAAGAATTAATATGAGGCTGTTCCAACATAAGTTAGTGTTTCTTGTTTTTTTATTACTTTTGAAAAACGGGGGTGGTTTTTCGGGAGTAAATATAGTTAGTTTTAAAATCGAAGGACAGTTGGCTTTTCAATCGAACCAGATCGATTTTGGTTTGTCTTTAAAATAATTCTTGCGTGTACATTTTCCTTTTGAATTCGCCAACACCAAGTTATCTTTTCTTTCGGGGTTAAACCGCGTCTGTTAAGGATTTGTGCCTGTGGTCAATTAAGGGAATATCTATTCTAGTGTATGTATTTTTATATAACTGAAGGCGCGCAGAAAATCGTTTTACCAGTCTAGATAACATATTAAATGCCAAACATGGTCTTGCAAAGGTATCTTATTCGTACGGGGACTCATTAAGCTGAAATCTGCTAAAATAAAAGGACAGTACAGGACCCTCTCACTTCGGTACTTGTGCGAATTAGCATTGTTGATTGTTGTTTATATTTATACTGGTGTATAGGTGACTGGTGAATGGGTGTAGGATGCCGCGGGTTATTAATTGTAAAAGGCAATTGTCGGTTGGTACATACTCCCAATCCAGACCATTAGACTCCTCGAATTTTATTCTTATTGCTTTATTTTGTTGTATAGGTGAATGTGTAGCCGGAGAGAGAGAGGCACGGTATTTTTCTAACACACTCAAACTTATATATCGGTCACGATGTTAGCGATCTATTTATAACGTACCCTTGTAAGGCTTTGTTTTAATGAGTTTTATTTCAGTTTATTGAAGTTGAATTATTTGCCTGCGAGTTGATTTCTCTTTGTATATGCTTTATTAGAATGTGACTTATATATTTTGCGCTTTAGTTGCCGCTAAACAATTGAGGAATTTTTAATTTCCTTGTCTGTTTTCTTTGGTCCCAATTGTGAGTGTGTTTTTTTTATTATTGTGTTTCTGTGTAACTAAACTGCTTTTTATTCATCTTCTCTTAATGTTATAATTTTTCACGCACTTTAACCTGATTTAATGGTGTTTTGTTATATATTTAATCCTTTCATTGGTTTTTTTCGCGTTATTTGATTTATTAATGTACTTGTGCAATTACTTATTTGTGAATAAAGTGGATTTTATTGGTGGTTAGTAGATTAACAGGCTGAACCACCGGTGTGCCAAGTCCGTTGATTTTAATTTGAGTAGTTTCATTTTTTTTATCTGCCCGCATGATGCAACACGTACCTCATCCAGACTATCTCATTTAGATAGCATAACGTACCTAACTCTAGACGGCCACTTCGTTTCATCAGGTTTGAGGTTTGCGAGTAAGTAAATATCAGACTTGTAAATAAATGCTAATGTTTTAATTATTGCCCGGAAAGTCAAAGTAAGGCAGGAAATTAATTTGTGTAATAGAGACATTATTGTCAGTCAAGTCAAGATAAATCGCTTCGTGATTGTTTGGTTCTTGAATTTGCATTATTGCAAATAAGTTCAACTTACGCTTTTCAAGATAAGGTACCTGGAGGACGTTACAAGTTTTGCCCTAGTCTTTTGTTGCATTATTATTATACACAATCGAATGTAAACAGAACGAATTGATGATACCCACAATCGCAATAACCGTTTAGGCACTAGAATTAAAAAAAAATGTTTTCAAAAGCCACCATCTTGAATCCTAAGAGGTGAAAATGTGGATTCCTCTAATAAAAGTGTTTATTTTGATGTCACTAATAACGCCCATGAAAGTACATTGATCTTATATTTAAATAGTTGTTTGATACTCTTACTATTTCTTGACTTTTCATATGAGAATCCAAATATTAACATTTTAAATTATATAATTGCGATATCTTATTTTTGATATTCAAGTAATTTGGTTGTTTTTCCTGACAGTTACCACATATGTCATTCATTCAGAATTCAGACAACAAATGTCAAATTTTAAGTTTATATACTACACTACTAAATTCAATTGTGAAAGGCTCTGTAAATAAACAAATGTAAATAAGTATGGAATTTTAAATGCTTTAAATATGTAACAAGTTCTAATGGATTGGTCTAGTGAAGATGGTGATACAAATGACGATAAATGGAGTGTTAGTAGTAAATATAATCAATATAGTTCCAAAATAAGTACTGATGAAGGAATATTATCTGAATTACAAAGTGTTATAGATATGTGTACACCTAGTGATTACCTTTTATCTTATAAAACTTCCAATACCTTAAATCAAACAAAATGTATTGAACAAAATAATAAATGTTTAGTTTTAGATTTACAATCAGATGCGTTCGCTAAGAAAAGCAAAGAAGCTTATATTTCGAATAATCAAGACGTAAGTTCCAAAATGTTTCAACACAAATCCTAAATTTTTGCTTTAAATCCAGAGTAATGAATCACCCAAAAACCACTGGAATACCAACAGTCAAAAAAGATTATCTTTCATAAAATCAGAAAGTACACTACCTTTTAAAAACCTACAGAATGCTTATTCGAAACCAGTACCAATATATAGCTTTTTCATCCAGAGAAAACGTTCACAATTAATAGGGGCCCAATTGAAACCCAAAAAATCGGAAAGTGACGACTTCGAAGATGAAGCTATAAACCCAAGAAAAGGACCTTCTACAGGTAAAACAAAAAAAAAAGGCTCAACTTCGAAAGGTTCAAAAACCGACTCTAATTCAAAAAAAGCATCAAAACCTTCCAAAACTACAAAACAAAACAATACAAAATCAAACAAAGCATCAAAATCTTCAATAGACATTGGCCCAAAATCTGAGGATGAATTCGTAAATGAATCAAAATCAGAACTTTCAGCTCTATCATACCCATCATTGAATTGTGAAGTTTGTGACCCACAAGAAAAAATACCAGAAGTCTGTGTCAATTGTAAAGGTAAACAACAGAGAATTCTCGATAACCCAAATACAGATGGTGAACAGAGAAAAAAAGGATGGTTTTTTCATAAACGTAAAGTCAGTTCATATAACTGTAAAAAATGTGAAGAAAATGCATTAAAAAAACTAGAACGTGAAAAGGAGCATTCAGATCAATGCGGTTGTATTGAGTCTCAAATCAATAATCATAAATCACTTTTTTCTAGACAAGGGCGTCATAATAAAGAGCCTAAAGTTCATTGCCAATGCAATCATCTTGCAGGCCCAAATCCAGGAAAGACATGTTCACCTAAATATCACCAATGTAATGAACAGCAATTGTTAACTTCGCCAAGCAATCAAAAACATCAAGGCAATACGGTAATTCACCAGTATACTACGCAAAACAATCAGAATGTTCAAGCAAACACATTATCTAATCAGGGAATGTCAACTTCCCTAAATGATCAAGGAAAGACGTATTCACCTAAATATCACACATGTAATGAACAGCAATTGTTAACTTCACCAAATAATCAAAGACATCAAGGCAAAACGATAATTCACCAGTGCACTGCGCAAAACAATCAAAAACATCAAGAAGACACATTACCTAATCAGGGCATCTATACATCCCTAAATGATCAAAAACTTCAGGAACTTCACGAATTGTTAACTTTATGGAAAAATCAAAACTCTATAGGTTCTTTAAAAACACAAAAAACGCAATCTGATACTAATAAGAAGAAATCTACAACTAAATTAAAAAAAATTTCAATGAATGAAAAAAAGACCAAAAAATTTAAATCAAAAAAAGAACCAAAATCAAAAAAAGTGCCACAACCAAAAAAAGGGCCAATTTCAAAAAAAGAATTAAAACCAAAACAATCAAAATCTTCAGAGGATACCTCAACTGAATTCTCTTTAACTGATTCGAAATCGCATGTTTCATTTTCGCATTCCTCATTAAATTGTGCAACGTGTGATGCACAAAAACTACAGAACTCAAAAATTTACCTTCATTGTTGTGGTAAACAACAGGGATTTTTAAATTATGCACATAATATTAATAATAAAGATATACAAGTGGATCAGCAAGCAATTCTCTATTATGCAAGTGATATGAATTGTAAAGCTGTTCAAGTTGGTTCACCACTGTTTTTATCAATGCATCATGAGGTGGAAAAAAGAAAATGGTTCTTTTTAAGGCGAAAACCCGCACAACCACATGACCACCATCCATGTGAGGATCCTGCAATAAACAGTCAAAACATACAGGAACCTCTTAGTGGTTATAATAATAATGAATTTAACCAATCAAATTTGTCGACAAGATGCAAGCCCGCACATCCACATGACTACCACACATGTGAGGATCCTGCAATAAACAGTCAAAACGTACTGGAACCTCTTTGTGGTTATAATAATAATGAATTTAATCAATCAAACTTGTCGACAAGACGCAAGTCCGCACATCCACATGACTACCACACATGTAAGGTTCCTGCAATAAACAGTCAAAATGTACCGGAACCTCTTTGCAGTTATAATAATAATGAATTTAATCAATCAAATTTGTCAAAATACCAAAATTATAAATCAAAAAACCAAGAACCAGTAACCCCACCCAACTACAAGAAATCTGGAGATAATAAACTACAAAGTTTTGTAACTAAGTATCCAGCATGTGAAAGTGATAAATCACTACAATCCAAGCATAAAGAGAAAATAATTCCCTGTAACATAAACGATAATAGTAAATATGTACAAGTAGGTACTCCAATTACGACACCGAAAGACAGATATAATGGAGAAAAAAGAAGATGGTTTTTCTCAAGGCGTAAATCTACACCTCAAAATCAGAACCAGGTCCCGACAGTTCACTGTCAATGTAATGATAATCCACAGGACCAACAAGGTGAGCTAAAGTCTGATCACTGCCAATGTACCGAGAATCAATTAAATTTAATACCAACTTCCCCACATAAACATGAAAGGTGCAAACCAAAAAACCCTGAATCATTAAATTTGGGTAAAATCCAAAACTCCTTTTTCTCACTAAATTATAAATCGAACAATCCAAAATTGTTACATTCACTCCATCACCAAAATTTTCAAAATAATAAATCGAGAAATCTAGAATCATTTTGTTCGTCCAATCATAAAAAAATGTTAAATCCTGTCAATTGTAAGGATAAAAAGCTTCAACCTTTTCCATCACTGAATCATGAAATACCTAGATACAATAAATTAAAAAATCGTCATTCAATACCTTCACTCGAAAATCAAAAATATAAATTAAAAGATCAAGGATCAGTTTGTTCACGTAACAAAAAATCTGCAAATAATTTAAAAGATCTACAATCAGTGTCTCCAGAATATATTAGTAAATACCAATCATTTGGAGGTATTAAGGACATACCAAAAAAACCAAAATATAAATTGCACTGTAATTGTGGTAATCAATCAGAATTTACACTACACAGTCCATTTAGCCATCAGGACTGTAAATGCGCACTTCAAAAAAATGTTTTGGACTCCATGATTTTCCTTCCCAAATGTAAACATATTAAACATAATAACTCTAATATTTCAACCTGTGGTGAAGAAAATATAAAAAGAAAACATGTTCTATTAAATACGTCAAACCATAGTCAAAGAGATATAAATTATTCAAATAAAATAGATAAGAATCCGAAATTATCCAAACTTCGAGTCAATTCTTCAATGAGTTCTGTAAAATCAAATAAAAGGAAACAAACAACACCATCGTATTGCAAATACTGTAAAGAATCGTTTGAAGAAGCTCAGTCATATTGTTCAGTGTGTACACCAGAATGTGAAAAACTAACACCAAATTGTTGCATGGACAAAAGAATGGTTAACGAAAGAAATGATGGAAAATTTAAATGGTTTGAATCCAATCAATCGTTATACAGTGAACAAAGTCGGGAAATACCACCAAAAACTACAAAATCGAATACTTCATTCTTCAGGAGGAATAAAGACATAGCATGTGTTGAATCCGATATTTCCATCTACAGTCAACAAAGTTGTGATATACCAAAGAAATATAGAAATCGAATTGCTGTATCTAATTCCACATTATGCACTCAAGGAAGTAGTGATGAAGTACAAGAAAGTATACATTTATGTGTGTCAGTTCCTGAAACAGGTACAAATGTAAAATCAAGACTCTATCAATTAAATTCTAGTGACGAGTCAATATACAAACAATCAAATTTCTCTGTTAATAAAGAAAGTAGAAATTCAAGAAATAGAGAATATGAATGCAATTTTTTATTATACCGCCAGGAGAGTAATGTAAAACAACAAATGAGAAAATTAAAACTTCCAGCTTATAAAACGGGCAACAAATTTAAGAAGATACTATCTCATTTCTCATTAAAAAAAAAAAGTAACGATGCAAAATCTAATCTTTTATTGTACAGTGGAGAAAGTAATAATGTAATTTCAAAAAATAAAAAGGTTAAATCCAATTTCTTGTCATGCAATCAAGAAAGCAAAAAAAATCATATACGCCGTTGTACTCCACTAAAAAGGTTCATTTCAGAATTGACTCAGTCAAGTTCATCAGCCAGTAGTGAGAGAATTAGTAAATTCAAACAAAACACCAAAAAATTACTTCATGTCAAAAGGCTAAAGAAAACATCTTCCTCTTCATCAGGTTCGTCTATATGTCCAAGAAAGAATACTAAATCCAGTTTTTCATTGCACTCTCAAAACATTATTGATCTGAGCCCAATCGTTAAAAAATCTAATTCAACAGTTAAAAGCAGTAAGGGTCTAAAATTAAAAATAGTTAATTCAAATCCTTCTTCATACAATAAACGACCTGAATCCAATTTTTCATTATACAGTCAACAAGGTGATGACATAGGATCATTAAATAGTCAATCAGATTTCTCAGTGCATAGAAATAGTAGTAATGGAACATTAAAAAAGACTGAATTCCATTCTTCCTTGCACAATCCAGAATATAATTACAAAACGTCAATAATCATAGAATCAAATTCATTACCCCACAAAGAGATTGAATTCAATTCAACACTGTATAGGTCAGAAAATCTAGCAAAAAATAAACTAAATTTTTCAAAAATTGAACGAAACTGGCATTCTAATTTAAATAAGGTTGGGTCCAATTCTTCATTATGCAGTCAAGAAAGTATGGTTGAAAATTCTACAAAAAGACAGTCAGATGTTTCAATATATCAAAACAATATACATCACAATGGATCTACGTCTTCATTTTGTAGTGAACCTGGTAATTACATGAGACCACACTACAACCAGTCAGATTCGTCCTTTCATAGAAACAGCCACGGAAAATTAAAGAAGACCAAATCTAGTTTTTCATTCGGTGATCAAGATCTAACAATCACAAAACCAAATTCTTTATTTCCTAAAGGGATCGAATCCAATACATCACTGTATAATCCAGAAAGTCTAGAGAAAGACAAATCAAATATTTCAATAAATGAAAGAAACAGTGATTCTAATTTAAACATGGTTGGGTGTAATTCTTCCTTGTACAGTCGAGAAAGTATGGACAAAAACTTAACTATCTCAACTAATGCTAACAGGCACTACAATAATTCTACTTCCTCGTCGTATATTCAACAAAGTAATTACATGAAACCACAACACCAAGCAAAGCATTGTATACTGGCCAGTTCTTCAATGAACAGTCAAACAAGTACTGAAGCAAATCAAAGTATGAGTAAATTAAATTCGTTAGTTCACAGAAAAGAAAAGGATGCAGAATTAATTAATTATTCATTACACAATCATCACAGTAATAATATAAAACTAAAACATAATTCATCAGTTTACAAAAATAATGAGAAAACAAATATAAATTATTCATTACACAAGCCAGGAAATCAAGACATAAAGTTAGGAAATTACAAATCAAATTCCTTTCTCCCTAAAACAGTAAAGTTAAAAATAGATGAATCAAAACGTAATGAATCCAATTCTGCAAAACATCATCATCACAGTGACCAAAATCCAAGAAAATCATATGAAATTGAATCTTCATTAAATAATAGACAAACTAATCATGTAAGACCAGAATACAAACAATCTAGTTCATCAATTCATTGGAACAGTAACGATAGACATAATAAAAGCAAACATTTAAAAAATACTGAATTTAATTCTTCGTTGGACCGACATAAACGTAATCACACAAAACCTCAAAATAATCAATCAAATTTGTCAGTTAGTATTGAAGATTTAGTATCAAAAGAATGGAATTGTTCAGAACATGATGATCAAAAACTAAGAAACAAAAATCAAAATACGTCAATACAAAAAAAAATGCGCAATGAACCTAATTGTGCATTGGATAAACAAGAAGTCAACAAATCACATTTAGAATACAAACATGAAAATGACATCCAAAAACTAAAAAAAAAAAAATTTTATTCACCAGTACACAAAGGAATTCGTGATGAACTTAATTCTTTATTAACTAATGATGAACATGACACAAAACCAAAAAATAAACAATCAGATTCATCATTCTGTAGTAACAGTAAAAATCTAAAATCTGTAAAAATCGAATCGAATTCCCGAGGGCACAAACATGAAAATGAATATTTGCCAGTGCACAAAAAAACGCACGTTGTGTTTTATTCTTCATTAGAAAATCGTGATCATAATCACCTAATACCAAAAAAGAAGCAATCAAATTCGTCATTTTGTAGTAACAGTCAAGATTTAAAATCCAGAAGGATCGAATTAAATTCTTCAGAGCACAACCATAAAAATGGCGACACACAATTAAGAAGCAAAAAACTAAATTCATCTGTTCACAAAAACTTTAATTCTGCATTAGACAATCAAGAAAGTAATCACATAAAATTGAAAAACAGACAATCAGATTTGTCAGATCGAAAATTATATCATGAAACTAATTCTTCATTAGATAGTAAACAAGGTAATCACATAAGATACAAACAATCCAAGTCGACAGTCCACAAAAACAGTAAGCACGATGAATCCACAACAACAAACTCACATAACAAACAATCAAATTCGTCATCTCATAGAAATACTAAGAATTTAAATTTGACAGAGACCAACTGGTCACACTGTGTAAAATCTAATTCTTTGGAGCATGATAATCAAAATAATAAGCAAAACCTACAAAGCAAACAGTCGGTTCATAAGAACAATGTGAGTGCAAAATTATGTAAAGGAGAATCTACTGGTTCAATAGAAAATGAAAGAAGTAGTCGCATGAAACAAAAAGATAACCATTCAAATCCTGGACACAATAATGATGAAAAATTAAAAAACGTTAAATGTAATCCTACATTGTCAACCGACAAAAGCAATCATAAAACACTACAGAATAAGCACTCAAATTTATTATTTCCTAGAAATATGAAGGATTTAAAATTTAGAGATGTTGAATCTAATTCCTCAGAATACAATCATGAACATGATCACAAACTAAAAAATAAAAAATCACATTCCTCAGTTCACAAGTTGAGCAATGATCATGTCAGTTTGAAAAACAACCAATCAAATCCGTCAAGCCATAATCACAGTAAAGAAGAACATTCAATGAAATTTAAATCTAATTCGTCATTGTCAACTGAAGAAACTAGCCAGCATAAACACTCAAATTTGTTATTTCGTAAAAATACTAAGGATATAAAATTAAATAACGAATCTGGTTCCCCGACACATAAACACAACAAACTACATTCATTACTTTATAAGACAAGTGAAGATGCAAAATTACATAATGATACTAATTTATCAAAGGACAATGACGAAAGTGATCACATAAAATCTAAAAAGAATCAGGCAAATTTGTTAAGTCATAAAGACAATAAGGAAGAAGATTTAAGGAAATTTAAATCTAATTCTTCATTGTCAACTGAAGAACCTAGCCATGAAACATCCCACCACAAGCATTCAAATAACAAATCCGTTTCCTCAGAACACAATCATCAGCATGATAATAAACACAAAAAACCGCATTCATTATTTCATAACAAACATGAACACTCAAACTTGTCATTTCATAAAAATATTAAGAATTCCGCAGAACACAATCATGAACATAACCACAAACTAAAAACCAAAAACCCACATTCGTCAGTTTACAAAGAAAGTACTGATTCGTCTAATCAGTCATTGGACAATGATGAAAATGATCGCATAAAGCCAAAACACAAACGATCAAATCCATCACACCATGAACACAGTAATGAACGTTTGAGGCAAATTAAGCTAAATCAAGCAGCCAGTCACGAAAGACCACAACACAAACATTCCAGTTCCTCATTTTGTGGGAATTGTAAAGGTTTAGAAATAAGGAATAAAGAATCTGGTTCCTCTGAATACAATCATGAACATAATCATAAAATAAAACATAAAAGACCACGCAAGAGAAGTACAGATGAAATTAATTCGTCAATGGACAATGAAGAAAATAATCACATCAGACCAAAAAACAAACACCCAAATCTATCAAGTCATAAACACAGTAAGGAAGAACACTTCAAAAAATTTAAATCTAATTCTTCATTGGCAACTCAAGAAACAAGTCATGAAACACTCCACCACAAACACTCAAATTTGTCATTTTCTAGACATTCTAAAGTTTTAGAAATAAAAAATAATACAACTGACTCCTCAGAACACCATCATGAACATGACCAAAAACACAAAAATTTGTCAGTTCATAGGAAAAGTGAAAATGGCAAATTACATAATGAATCTAATTCGTCAATAAACAATAAAGACAGAGATCACATAAAAACAAACAACTATCTATCCAATATGACAATACACAGACATAATGACTGCGAACATTTAAGGAGAATTAAATCTAGTTCTTCATCGGCAACTGAAGATACCAGTCATGAAACACTACAAAACGAATCCTTAAATTTGTCATTTTGTAAAAACACTAATTATTTAAAATTAAAAAATATCGAATCTAATTCTTCACAGTACAATAATGAAAATGATTCTTCCCTGGCAAATCAAAAAAGTGATCACGTAAAACCAAAAAAACATTTCACTTTGTCAATACACAGAAACAAAACCGAGGAAAGGGCTGAATCGAAAAAAAAGAAACTAAAACATAGAAAACCTGTTCAACAATCAACTTCTTCAATGGGTACTGAAGAAAGTGGTACCGTAAATTCAGAAAACATTTCATCTGATCAATTATGTAAAAGTCCAGAAAATAGTAGGTTACAGGTAAAAGAAGAATTGCCTCACTCTGTATCAAATAGCGAACAAATTAGTGATTCAAAATCAAACAAAGAGAGTTCAAATTCTTTATTTGATTACCATAAAAGTTGTAAAGAGCAACTAAGAAAGTTTCAATCGGAATGTTCAATGAAGGGTGAAGATTTATGTGAACTAAAAATAAGAAATCTTGAATCAATACTTCTAGCGCACCGTAAAGAATGTGATGGAAAACTGAGAAAGCGTCATTCGAAACATTCATCACATACAGCGAAGAATAATGAATTGGAAATAAAGCCAAAAGGCGACAAGAAATTAAATTCAACTTCATGCAGTTCTTTTGAAGACACAACTCCAAATGCGTCATGTCAAACAACTGCATCCTCTATAATGAATCAAATGCATAAAATGCAACTAATTGATAATGAAGGAAACATGTGTTACAAATGTATACAGTGTGGGATTGAAGAAATGGGACATTTATCACCAGCAGCGGTATCCACAATGTCTATGAATGATTTAAATTTAATCCACGTATCACTTGGTACAAACACCATGTCAAAAGACTTAATTTGCAGTGCTTGCAAACAAATCAATAAAGTTGTGCAAACTCCTGTGCTGGATAATAGTATAATACCCTTTAATGCGTTACTAAACATTGGTAATACCGAAGCCGACATTAGTTCCAGATTAATTCCAAGTATAATAGATGATAATAGTGTTGAACACTTTAGATCAATGTCAACTTTCACTCCTGAAGATCAAGAATCACAAGCCATAATTAGTAAATCATCACTTTTTCAGAGTGTAAAATTACATCCAAGATTATCTATTTGTTCTTTAAATTCGCAACCCAGGCTATCAGTCTGTTCTGCAACTTCAACACATAGAATCAATTTATTACAAACAAGTTCACTTCATTCTTCATTTTGTCAAAATTGTGTATTACCAGAAATACCAATAAATAATGTTTGCTCGTGTGACACTTTCGAACAATGCAAAGTTCATCTCATGTATACCAAATGTTTGCGAAATATTAATGACTGGAGATCAGTTGGTTACCTTGACTCTTCACTAATAATATTAACGAATTCAAATAGTAATGCTGATTGTATAACGGGACTTGAGCACTTACGCAAGAGTTGTAAAAGAAGAAAAAAGTGTAAGCATCACGATAAAGAAGTGTGCAGTGTACACAATATAAGAACAAAATCATATTGTGAAATGAGTGAAGTGAGAATCAGCAAGTCGTCCTGGGCGCAAACAGACCTATGCGTACTCTCAGCTACGCACGTAAATCAGGATATTACAGTAAAAAAATCATTGTGCTCACAAATAAACTTACATGTATCGTCATCTACAGAAGTGAGGTCGGATTCAGATGAAGAGAATGGCACTCCATTAACTTATACAACAAGATGTGCGCAAATAGAAAGACGAAGAAAAATACCAAACAAAAAAGAAATATGTTACACCTCATCTAGTCAAGGACAAATTTGTGCTTCATCTGTACAAGTACAAAAGAAGCACTCAATTTTAAATTTTGAAATGCCCAAAAAACGAAAACAGATTTACACATCATCTGCACTAGGGAATAACAATCAGTCGATTTCAGATTTGGAAGAAGCAATGCTGACAAGAAGAACAGCAAGTTACATGACATCTACACAAGTACTTAGAAAACAATCACTTTCAGATTCGGAATTAGAATTGTCGATGAGAAGAAAAACAAGTAACACAATGTTATCAAAAGGATTAACCAGAACAAAATCAACTTCAAGTATCATGAAAATATCACCAAAAAGAAGAAAACTGTGCTGCACATCACGCATGCAAGTACCAAAAGATAACTCGACTTCATGTTTGAAAACAAAGATAGGAAATCCTTCATCTATGCAAGTGAAGGGAACAAACTCAATTTCCGCTCATGAAGAAAAAACGTCTATAAGAAAAACATGTTTCACAGAGTCAGGTACACGAATACAAAGAAATCGATCGCTTACATACTTGGAGGAAGAAATATTAAAGAGAAAAGAATCATGTTGCTTACCATGTGAGCAAGATCAAATTCATATACGTATTTACGATTTAGTAGAAGAAATGGGAATAGAAATCTGTAGTACATCAGGCATGCAGGTACAAAGAAGACCATCACTTTCATATTATCAGAAAGAAATATTAAAGAGAACAGAAACGTGCAAATCATGTTCAGAGATACAGAAACAAGAACTACCTTCAGATTTATTCAAAAAAATGTCTGAGAGAAGAGACCCGTGTTGCATGACGTCATTTACGCAATTACAAAAAAATAGGTCAGAGTTAGATTTGGCAAAAAGATTATTAAAGGGAAAAAAATGGTGCTACGCAATGTCATGTCCGCAAGCACAAAAAAAATCGGTCACATATTTAGACGATAAAAAGCGTTATACTCTGGTACAAAAACCTACATCACTTGCGGATTTAAAAACAATGGTAAAAGGGAGAGAAACGTGTCACACATCATCTGTGCAAATACGACAAAAGAGGTTGGATTCAGATTTTGAGGAAGTAATAGTAAAAAGAAAAAAATGGTGCTGTAAAATGCCATTTAAGGAAGCACAAAAAAGGCGCTCCGATTTTGAGGACAATTCAAAGAAAACGAACTTACAAAATGAAAGTAGTGAAAAAGAAACATTAAATCTTTTATATATTAATCAAATAACGTCCAATATTGATTTGAATCAAGAATTATTAAGCAAAAAGGTGACAAGTGTACCGACGCTTACCGAAATACATAAACAAACGTCGAATTCAGATTTGATACAACTAGAGGGCAAAATGTTAATAGACTCTAACGCAAATTCGGCCCATATACAAGTACAAACAGTTACTACAAGAGATTTAGGTACGTTTCATAATGATCTGAATAATCTATCAAATTCAGATTTTCTGCAACATATGCCACTTTATGTACAAAATTTAACACAAACCCAAGATATAGGTACTTCACAAGATCTGTGCATGTGCAACTATGGCAAGACATGTACTTTACACAATATGAGACAAACATCTAACTCAGATTTGACCTTTGAGCCATTTCAAAAGATACACGAGTTAACAAAAAAGGTGTCATTTTCACAGGTAACAGAAATTGCATGTAAATGTCACATTGATGCCAAATTATGTGGTATACATAACATTTGCTGTGTTACATACCGCACGAAAGGAATTCAGCATTCGGATTGTACAGAAATTGTGCTACAACAAACCACAAAACCAGTGAATGTTGAAGTGCAGGAAATAAATACTGCACATAACCCATGTAACTTAAACACAGAACTGGCCATTATATCAAGATCGCAAATAACTGCTGAGTGTAATTCGTTATCAGAGCGTACTCATAGTCCTGAGAACTTGAATTGTAAAAGTGTAAATTGTTGCGAAAATGTACTTTGTGATACGCATAAAACAATGAAATCTGCACTACATTCACCTGTGCACAAGAACGCATACAGTACATATGACGATTACCATGAACATGTAAAAACTATTGGTAAATGTTATTGTGACACCAGCACAATGTGTGGTAATATTACAATACCAAAGAGTTCATTCTATCCAAACTTTACCCAAATTAAATTAAACCATAGTGATCCATTAGCAAATAGGTTAGTGTATCAACATAAATACTTTCCTTACACCACAGCTACAAAGCAAGTTATCAAAGCATACAACAGGCAAACATCGCCAATAAAGATTAAGCAATTCAGTAAGTGCTGTTGTGATAACACGGTTCAAATTAAAACGATAAAGGATTTTAAAAAAATATGTGAATGTTACTGTGACGATACAATACATGTTGGACACAACAAAAAAGGGAGATATAACTCTAGAGAAAAATGGTTAAACACAAGATCTACATCAATGCATATAATTGCTTCAAAAGTAAATGATTCAGTACAAACCGAAAAATCAAACGTTGGTAATGAAATTTGTAAATCTTATTGTGACAATTCTATGTGTGGCATTCAAAATCCAAGAAAAGCGTATTTGCCAGATTTAAAAAATAAAAACCCATTTATACCTGCTCTAGTACCTCGCCAAAGTATTTTAATAACAAAAAAAATTAAATCAGGTCAGACACAGCTACATATCACGGGCTATCAACCTGAAAAAATAAATATTTGTAAAAATAAACGTAAGTGTGGTGACAATGAAGTGCGGCGCGTGTTCAATAGACGGAATTTGAGGCCAGGTCCATCAAACAGAACTAAAACATTAAGACCATGGCCCATTACAAACTCAATTATTGCTGAACGAGATGAAATATTAGATCATTTAAAGTGTATATTTAAGAGACTTTGTGATAATGAAAGCATAAGTCCAGAATCTTCTGTAGATCAAATACAACAGACATCTCCATTTCTTGAAGAACATGAACTAATGGAGAACTTCAGGTGTATGTTTAAGTGTTATTGTGATGAAACATCAAGCCTCATAGATCCCAAAAGGAAAGTTTCTGATTTCACTCTTGAGGTAGCAAATGAAATAAAACAGTCGGACACAAAATCCTCACATTGGATGGGAAAACAAACCACTCATACATTAAAACTCTTTTTAAAAGCGGCTTTAGTATTAACAAAAAAAGAAAAATTGACAAAAGAAAACTTATTGTTAGAAGCCACACCAATTTTGAAATGGTCAAATGGTTCTACGAAAATGCAACAAATACCTCAACTGTTTACTACCCATTCTCCAAATTCATCAATTTCGATAAAATCTGAGGAAAATGGAAAAATATTAAAACACAGAAATACATCCCCTCATAAAATAATTGAACCAACACACAATAGTCGTGATCTAATACCTGCAAGCTTTCAACCTAAGTCGAATATTAGTAACGCAAAGGATGGAAAATTATCTAATTTCATGGACACTGTTAAAAAAAGTTGTACATTTGCCTCAATGGAATATTCCGGTTTTAAGAAATATGGCAATGAATCAAAGAAAACAATATTAAACACATGTACAAAACTGACACAAACTCAAAACAAAAAGAAATCTATATTTTATGAAGGAGTTACAGAATGTAACCAGAAATCATCAAGTGAAGAGTTAATGAAAAAACTGCAAGTAAATTTAAAGCTGACGCCTGATTCAACTCAGAAACAAAGTATTGTTAATACCAAAAAAGCTGGAACATCAAAAAAATCACCTGACGTAGACGTAAATTTGTCATTTAATTCAACACATAGAAATGATATTGATCTGTGGGATGGTAACAATAAAATTAGGCAGTTAACTCAAGGCAACAACACCCCTAACACTTCTTCTACTGGTATTTTGAATTATTGATGTGTATAAGATACATTTATATTTTTTTTAGCTATAATTGGGATCTCCTCAAGTGATAAAAAATTATTGTATTTAGAAAGAAGACCCCTCTAGAGTACAGTTCGCAATTGGGGCTATAAAAAAGTACTACAAAACCCGTTCAAGCATTGAAAGGCTAAAGGAAAAAAGGAATCCAATCCATTTAAGCAAAGGATTGTCGTTATGAGAACTAAAACTGTCTAAAGTGAACCTTGTATTGTCTGAAATAAAGAAGAAGATTTAAATATTAAACATTATATATGTGGTGATATTGTTTCTTTAGAATTTATTCCCAAGATATACCGATATATATATATATATATATATATATATATATATATATATATATATCATATATATCTTTAAAATTGTTGGTTTTAAAACCATGTTACCATTTTTCCTAAGAACGAAACACTTGATCCAAGCAAAAACAATTAAATTAATTTGAGGTTTTGGTTCACGGTTTAATTCGTGAATTGCAAGGTCAATACGTGGTTTGTTTTGCGGATCAACCTGAATATTTGGAAAACAATAGTTGACAACCTTCCCTTTGAGTGAACTACCTCAACCTCTCTTCGAACCTACTATTAAAAAACAATCCGACTTTATTATAAGAGTGACGAAAATCAAAGCGCTCATATCGTAGTTAAAATACTCCATCCTTTTCTCCCTATTTCTTATCCTCTCATATTTGAGAAAATGTCAAGAAAACTAAACACCAACAGCCAGTACTGAAACACGTTTGCACGTTGGAATTCGGAATCGTTTTTCCACCAGCTTCGGTTTTTCCCAGTGGACCAAATAACTTGCATAAAATTCAAATTGATGAAAACAGAACTAAATCGTCATACCAAATTGCAGAAATATTGTAAGTGGGTGATAACTTTCATTTCTTTAACGATTTTGAGTCAACTATACTTTTAGCTTTCGCCGGTTCAAATTTGTAATTGAAAATATTAAATCAACATACTTCTTTGATCTCCGTTGAGCTGAATCTTGCATACTGTCGTTATTCTTGTAATTGAATTTATCAACAATATGATCTGATTTCCGTTGACTAATTTGGCAACATGCGATAATTCTTGACGAAATAAAATATTGTTTATAAAGCTTGACTTTTGAACAATTAGGCTTAATTTTGTTCTATAAAGCCAGGGCCTAAATATCAGGACTAAGTTTGAGCTCAAGCCATCAAAATATACGACAAGTTGAGCTGCAAGATCAGGGGGCTGCGCCAGGGGGGTTCACAGTATTGTATTCGGTCAAAAAAAATCAACTATTTTCAGATCTCCGGTTGAGCTGAATTTCGGCATACCTGTGTATATTGGCCAGGTAAGTTCGAAATTTTTGTTTATAAAACTAGAGTATTGAAAAATTGAGTTTCTTTCTTTGTTGGAACTCACACCCAAGCGATTAAAAAATAGAAAATAAAAATAAGTAAAAAAAAACATTCTTAAAAAACGCTTTTATTTAATAATTTTTTATCTACCCAGTAACATCAAAAATGTTTGTGACTAAAAATAAAAGTGTGGGGCATACATGATATCTTATACTTATAACAAAGCCTATCAATACCTACATCCAAACAATGAAGTGCAATGCACTACAAAGAGCGCCTCACACTTATTTTTAGTCACAAACATTTTTGATGTTATTGGGTAGATACAAAAATTATTTTATTCTTTTTAGTACATTTGAAAATAAAAGCGTTTTCTTCAAAATGTTTTTTTTTACTTATTTTTATTACTTTTCTAGATATGAATGTTTATTCCTCGCGGACGCGAATCGATCAAATCGTACATGGGGTTTTTCCGTCAGAAAATATAAATACATACGAAATACCAGCAAATTTGTATATTTCTTCTTTTTAGATATAATTTTTATTTCTCATCGACGCGAATGAATAAAATCACTCGTGGGGCATTTTCGCCCTCGATTTGCATTTTTATTTCAGATAATGATAGATTGTCTTTCTTTTAGATAACAATTCGCATTTCGCGGGTGCGAATCATTAAAATGTTACGCAGAGCATTTTCCACCTGGATTTGCCCTGCGTTTCTATCTTTTATTCTAGATAATGATAAAATACATAAATTCACACAACTTACAAAAAAGTAAAGTAGGGTCAATGGCGCAAAAACATGTAGTCGCAGTAACAATACCAAAAAATTAAAACAGTGTATCACATTAGCACCGCCTAGTGGGGCTAATTTGATACGCTAAAGACTCTAAAGTGATAAAGCATTTAACAAATGAAACTGTTGAATATTATAATTTTAAGAGACGAATTAAAAATTTATTCTCTATTCTTCCAAGAACTGGTTCAACCAGTTTTTCTAACAACTTCATTACGAATAAATGACATCTTCCGTCTCCTTCCAACAAAAACTGTAGTGTATCCACATGTCTCTTTTATTAGAGTGAATTTCATTCTGTTCACCAGCTTCAATATCTATAACTTGATTTCCTCGTGATTAAAAGTTTAGCTACAACCTAGTGATTAATGGCAGGTGTAGTATGTGCTCATAGTGTCACGTGCAGTTTCCTAAAGTCTTCTCAAATTCCAAGTCTGATTCTTGTTATGCAAGCGGCTCTCATATAAAGTTTTCCCTGTCGTAATTACTACTATGCAAAATCGATTTCACTCGAGCTTTCTGGTCGCTGTCCGACGAAACCATTATTTTGTTAGGTTTATTGGGTTTCTCCGTTTTCTCAATTATCTGACTCTCTTCCTTATTCTTATAGTTTGGTCGGGTACATCTTCAGTAGGATTTTCAGCTGGATGTGTTTCCAAGGTGTCTGTAGTGGTTGTTTTCTTATTTTTCTTGTTCACCTCCCCTGGTTTTTAAGTCTTTTTGCCCAGTTCTTTTGTGTTTTGTTTTTGGTAGAGGTTTTGTTAAGTCTCTTGGAAGTAACATCTCAAATGAAGTGGTGGAGCCGTGCAGGTTATTGGAGTAGAGGCCCAGAGGCGAGAAATGAAATTTATATCTAGAAAAGTAGAAAGACAATCAGGGTCAATCGGGACTAATGTGATACACTCAACAATTATTTACTTGCTTATGGTCAAAAAAAAAATTCAATGACTAATTAATATTATTATTGTTATTGTTGTCATAACAAGTCGACGATAAAGATAATTGACTTTTTAGCCAAACTTTCAATCACGGAGTGTAAACGTTTATTCAACTCCGATATTTATTACTAGAAATGTAGAAACGTTTTAATTACTCCTTACTGGGAAAGATGTTATGTTTCTGCATTTGAATAACTTCAAAATTATCAACAGTATCACAGATATATGATGTTACATCTAGGGGGCTAATTTGATACAAAGGGGCTAATTGTGATACAGCCGAAGATATGGCAAAAAATTGAAAATTTAGCATTTTATTAGTTTTCCTTGATCTCTAGCTATGTTTAATTTTGTTGTACGGCCAGCTCTGGCCCAGTATAGAGTAGCAACGGTTCCAGTGTTTGATTGCATGCTTAAGAAAAAACTTAGTTAACTACTTATATACCGAGTGACCTTTTAAAATGGCGCGTAAGTACGTTCGGAAAGAACAAGAACAGTTTATCCACAGGCACTGCTTGATAGAGCTCAAAAAATGGTACATCGTCAGTGTTTGCGTAAGATGGGTAAAGATCTTAAGATTGAAAAAATGTTCTTATGTCAATAAGTACATTAAAAATATTATTGATACTCCTACTGGGAACAACATTGTGGGGTGTATGGGACACACGAAAGCTTTCCCAGGTAACATTAAACGAAAATGGCAAGACTATGGCAAAAATGGTTTTGCGTTGAGCAAAATGTACGGATGGTTCCATTTAAAATTAATAGACCGGGGCATGATTGGAGTAAAAGTTTTTATCCGACAGATGTTGAGCTTAAAAAATGGAGCCCCTAGAAAAATTTCTAAATGCCAATCACCCGTTCATTATATATCGTTTTTACGACTTGGTTGAACAACAGATAAAGGAGCTGAAGTTACCCATTTCTACAACCTAGAAAAGACATCTTTTTGTGCCGATCCTTCTAGAATTAAAAGTACTCTCTGGCGGTATTGGATAAAAAGCTCATCGAACTCAAGAAGGAAGTGGCAGAGAAAACACTAGTTTTGACAAGCTGTAATGCTGCAGGGAAAGTAATGCTACCATTACTAGTTTTCCAACGCGCTAACTTGTGGTCTATTTGGAAAGGAGAAAAAGATGTACCCGGTACGTTCTACGTATGTAGTGAAAAGAGGAGGATGACATTGGTTATATGCCATGCCAAAAGCTAGCAAGTTGTAATAGTAAAATTAACCTACCCATACAACAGATGTTTTGGAGCCCCTGAACAAGACATGTTTCAAAACACTCAAGTATACCTATCCTTCAGTGGTACATAATTAATCAACGGAAATTGACAAAGAGCAAATTCGTAGATATTTTTTTGCAGTATTTGGTATGACGGAAGAAGTTCTGATAATGCTAGAGCAGCATTCACATCTGATAAGATATATCCAGTCGATAGAAATAAATACCCAGTTTATGATTTGAATACTGAAAACTAGTAAGATACAAACCCGACAAATCAGACAACGCCGTTCCTTCTGTCGAAGTTTCTAAGTCAAGCGATGTATATCAGCCTTGGTCTTCCAATCGGTCACTGCCACCACCGTCTACTTCAAAAGCACATGGTTCTACAGTTGCTCCATCTCAATCAGTCACAGCAAGCTCAAGTACAGACATTAACTCTGAGCCTCTACTGTAATAACCTGCACGGCTCCACGCACCTCCACTTCATTTGAGATGTTACTTCCACAGAGACTTAACAAAACATCTACCAAAAAACACAACAGAAAAGAGCTGGCTTCTATCGTAGTAGTCGTATAAAAAAAGTAATGGAAGAGAAATAACGCCGAAAAGGACTTAAAAAACCAGGGGGAGGTGTGAACAAGAAAAATAAGAAAACAACCTCTACAGACACCTTGGAAACACACCCAGCTGAAAATCCTACCGAAGTTGTAAACTCCGACCAAACTATAAGAAAGGAAGAGAGTCAGATAATTGAGAAAAACGGAGAAAACCAAATAAACCTAACAAAACAATGGTTTCGTCGGACAGCGACTCAGAAAGCTCGAGTGAAATCGATTTTGCATAGTAGTAATTACGACAGGGAAAACTTTATATGAGAGACGCTTGCAGAACAAGAATCAGACTTGGAATTTGAGAAGACTTTAGGAAACTGCACGTGATACTCATGAGCACATACTACACCTGCCATTAATCACTGAGTTGTAGCTAAATTTTCAATCAAGAGGAAAGTGTTCCACTATATTGGTCAAGTTATAGATGTTGAAGCTGGTGAACTGAGTGAAATTTACACGAATAAAAGAGACATGTGGATACACTACAGTTTTTGTTGGAAGAAGACGGAAGGTGTCATTTATTCGTAATGAAGTTGTGCTGGAAAAACTGGTTGAACCTGCCCCCGCAGAGCTGTGTCATTTCAGCCTCATCTTGCGTTTATCATCTATACCAACTGAAATAAAATGCTTTATCACTTTAGCGCCTTTAGCGCATCAAATTAGCCCCACTAGGCGGTGCTAATGTGATACACTGTTTTAATTTTTTTAGTATTGTTACTGCGACTACATTTTTTTGGGCCATTGGCCCTACGTTACTTTTTTTGTACGTTGTGTGAATTTATGTATTTTATCATTATCTAATATAAAAAGATAGAAACGCAGGGAAATCCAGGGTGCAAAATGCCCTGCGTAACATTTTAATTATTCGCACCTGAGAGAAATAGGAATTCATATCTAAGAAAGTAGAAAGACACTCAGTTCAATTTTTTGGCATTTTGTGTGCATTTATATATTCCAGCAAATAAAAATATGCCAATCCAGGGCGGAAAAAATGTCCCACGTATGATAAGGATTTGCATTCACGAAAAATAAAAAATTATATCTAGAAAAGTAAAAATACACACATTCTAATTTCTTGGTATTTCGTGTGTATTCATATATTCTATCATTATCTAAAATAAAAATACAAATCGAGGGCGAAAAATGCCCCACGAGCGATTTTATTGATTCGCGTCGATGAGAAATAAAAATTTATATCTAGAAAAGAAGAAACATACATTCTAACTTTCTGGTATTTCGTATGTATTTATATTTTCTGTCAATATCTAAAATAAAAATGCAAAACCAGGGCGAAAAATGCCCCACGTTTGATTTTATTAATTCGCGTCCTCGAAAACTAAAAATTTATATATAGAAAACTAGAAAGACACTCACTCTAATTTTTTGGTATTTTGTGTGTTTAGTTATTCTAACACTATCCAAAATAAAAATAAGCAAATCCAGAGTGGTGTAATTATACTGATTCTCAGTCGCAAGAAAATTTATATCTACATTTTAGTTTTTTGGTATTTTGGTATTATCTAAAATAAAAAAATGCAAATCCATGGCGGAAAAGGCCCCACGTATGATTTTATCGACTTGTATCCGCGAGAAATAAAGTTTTATACCTGGAAAGTAAACATGCATTCTAATTTCTTGGTATTTTGCATGTATTTGTATATTCTATCATTATTTAAAATAAAATTATGCAAATCCCGGTCAAAAAATGCCCTACGTATGATTTTATCTATTCGCTTCCACTAGAAATAAAAACTGATATCTAAAAAAGTATAAATACACTCACTCTAATTTTTTTGGTATTTTGTGTATTTATTTATTCTAACACTACCCAAAATAAAAAGATGCACATCCAGAGTGGTGTAATTGTATTGATTTGCATTCACACAAGAATTAAAGATTTATATCTAATTACAAAAGTAAAAAGACACGTTCTATTTTGGTATTCTGTGTGTATTCACATGTTCTATCATTATCTAAAATAAAAAGATGCAAATCCATGGCGCCCCCCCCCCCTCTCATCCCCGTGTGATTCTATCGATTCGCGACCGCTAGAAATAAAAATTTATATCGAGAAAAAAAGATATATATACATTCCAACGTTTAGGTATTTTGTATTTATAGATTGTGTGATTATCTAAAATGACAATATGCAAATCCAGAGCGGCAAAAGCCCCACGTGTGATTTCATTTTTTGGTGTTTTGTGTGTACTTACATATTATATCAATATTTAAAATAAAAGGATAGAAACGCAGGGCGGAAGAAGCCCCATGTATGATTTTAACGATTCGCTTCTCTCAGGAATAAAATTTGTTTGTCGTACGTTTTTTTTTAAGAAATGATAACGTATGCATCTGAGCAATGTATTCTGCTATTTTATGATATGACGATTTAGCATTACATAATGTTTTCATTCGAGTTTGAATTTTACCCAAGACTTATTTGGTCCACTATAAAATATCAAAGCTGGAGAAAAAACATATCCGAGCCCCAAGCTTCACTTCACACATGTTGGTGAAATAAGAGGTAGACAGGTTAAGCACGTAGCTATAGGCCCTAACCCATGGTAGTGCCAAATTGATTGAAAACGTATGAATAGAAATGAACCACAATCCGAAAACATTAACGCTATGATTCTAATTTTTATCTTAGCGGCGCCTGCTTGTCCAATTGTTACCAAAATGTTTTTAACAGAAAATTATTAACTTAACTCTTGACTATTAATCAACAGGGTTTTAAGTGTTGGGGACCCACCCTAGACCAAATCGCTACCAGATGCTTCCATATTTGACAATTCAAGTTCGGTCTAGGATATTAAGGCGCCGCCGACAGGGCGCAACCGAAAGGGCGAGATCGAAAGGGCGCGACCGTTAGGGCGCGAGGACAGTTGGGCGCGGGACAAATGGGTGCGAAGACATACGGCCGCGGGGACAGTACGGCGCTGAACAAAGTATACAACACAAACAAAACTTGTAGATTTTTCGTTGTTTAGGCGCAAACTGTAAGTGCTGTAGTATAACAATAAAAAAGTACTACTATTTTGATTGATATACTACAGCAACATCACTATAGTTTACGCCTGAAGAGCATAAAATTTACAAGTCATGTTTGTGTTGTATATTTTTTCCCTGCGCTCATTTGTCCCACGCCCTACTGACCTCACGCCCATTTGTCCCGCGCCCAACTGTCCTCGCGCCCTAACGGTCGCACCTTTTCGGTCGCGCCCTATTTGCGGCGCCCTAACGTCCGGTTTTGATTCAAGTTCTCGTATAATACGGTGCAGCTGCTGGATTTTAAAGACCTTGATTATAAGATAACCACCCGGTAGCACGAGATTCATTTAGAATACTAAAAACAAAAGATCTAAGGTTTGAATGACAAGGTGAATTGAAGTTGTAGCATTTAATGAAATATTGTATACACGTGGAGAACTCTGTATTTTCCGTATTCTACGATTCAATACAACAGGACGGAACATAACAACGGATACGGTCACAAGTACACGCGACGGAAGGCGCAATTTGATACATCCCCTTGTGGTGATGCCATTTCTCTTTTGTAAATTAGTTTGTGTCTTTGTTTAGCGATTACTTGTAAAATCCATAAGCACAGATTTAAACAATTTAAGTATGTTGTAAATAATGGGTACATTTGTGATTAAAAACTATTATTAATTTTATTAAACACATAAATAAAAAGTTTACCTCGAGTAGGATTTGAACCTACGACCTGTACTTTGCTAGATATGATGTAAATTCTAAATTTAATGAAATAACAATCAAATTACTTATATTAATGGAATGTGAGCCGCAATATCGCAAGGATTCACACATACTAAAGCAACCTGACTAATATTACATTATCATAAGTTTTTGTTATAAACTAATAAGTTCAAAAGTAAATATGTAATTAAAAACTATTATTAATTTTATTAAATACATAAATAAAAAATTTACCTCGAGAAAGACAAAATTTACTTCGATTGCAGCTTGTACTTCGATAGCGCAGTTGGTTAGCGCGGTACTCTAGCAAAGTACAAGTCGTAGGTTCAAATCCTACTCGACGTAAACTTTTTATTTATGTATTTAATAAAATTAATAATAATTTACATATTTACTTTTGAACAAACAAACTTTATATACAATCTACATTTGCTACACATCCATTACTTAACAACTACCACCACCATGCCAGCAAGAAGGACAGACTATAGAAAAAACTAACAATCCTAGTAAAAATCTAACTTCTACCAACGGAAAATAAAATAGTGCAGATCAGCTGTCACAAGAATAAATAGAAAAATCAAGAAGAACGCATCAATACGATACAGATATCACCGAACTACACAACTTCACTCACTTCATTTATGTAATTTATGCAACTTGGCGTTTTTTTCTTATTGTATACTCATTATTTTGACTTTAACCTAATTTAAGAAACTTGAGGCCTGTTCTTAACTTTAATATTTTGTAACCTTAAAAATCTAATTTCTATTGCTCAATAAATTACCTATTCACGTTTTATAAAACAATGAAAAAATGCATACAAGAACATTTCATAACATTTAAATAAAGCAACCGCCACAGTTTCATACTTAAAACTTCAACATGCAAATTTATATATGCTCTCAATATATATATATATATATATATATATATATATATATATATATATATATATATATATATATATATATATGAACGTATGTCTGTCGTCTTGTCTGTTTGTCGCAGAAACGCGCGCCGCGTACGGCTAGTTATTATAGTAAAAGAGATCCAAATGTCTAATTGTTTCTCACAGTAGGTACTTGATCCAAATCTTGATTAAATGACAGCTGAGACTGGGAATCACAAATCACTTACAACCCTTTGAACATAAAAAACAAAATAGAAATCTCATTTTGTACCCTAATTGTATTTCTTTCTTCTTCTTGATTGAATAATTTCTGGAAAGACGTTTGTGTACCCTTTACGGAATTATTTTATAAATCCTTCCCTAAAATAAAAAAAGGATTATTGTAGTATGTTAAACAATGATGAGGTTAGCTACCTATTGATACATCTTCTGGCTTCTCGGTGAATGTTTGAGTTTGATACTTACTGCTGGAAAATTATGAGTTGTAGTATGGTAAGATCGGGAAATAAACGGTTCTTTACAGGTACAAGTACATATACAAGATATTTATACTACTTTTACGAATTTAATAGAGCTTAATGACCACCCTTCGTACCCTACTTGGCTGTACACGGTATGAGAGGAAGGTGTCCTAAAATGCATACATTTTTTCAATCACGCAGTTAGTCTTTTTCATTTACTTAGACACAAACTTCACACATAAATTTTATTTCCGTCTCTCGCACATTCGCTATGGAATGACATCTTGAAGCGTCACCTGATTTTAAGTTTTTAAATACGTGCAATATGAACAGGTGCATTCGTTATCGTCTTCGGATACATAGGGATCTCTTCCGATCTAATGGCTGGTTTCAAAAAACCTTTTACAGCACGTGGATTTTCTATTTCTTTTGGTCTGCGATTTTTGCGTAAGATCACCCAAATTTGGAATCGCAACCAATACACTAACAATCTCTTTTTTCTATGCTTGTGATTGCAGCTGCTACCGATAGAAGTGATATTTGTTCCAGTGTAGACCTTTCATTTTGCGGTTTCATCTTCCCGCATTAACGCCACCCTCAGCAGTAGTAATTTCGTGACTTACCATTTTGATGTCAGATTCACATCCACTAGTAGACACTTTCACTAACACAGACCTCCTCAAAATTGCTAATTTCAGCAAGCGCAAAAAGGTCGTAAAAAAAGGGTTCGCTTAATGAAATATATTCTATTTCTTAAAACCGTTTGTAACGTTATGAAGTGTTGCTGCCTTTGCTTACGCAATGAAAAACAATTCGCTTATTTGGTATTGGGTTATTACTCTACCAGGATGACTTTCCATTTCATCCAATGGTTAGATGCGATGGGTTAAATTTGCTCGAAAGCACATTAAAGCTATCCCATTCGGTTTGGAAATAGTCAGTGCCCATCTAATAATAACACAACTTTAACATTTTTAGATGCGGCAGCAACATTATTCCGATCATTCGATGTTTTCATTCAGATGGCATCCATCCGTCCGTTTTTATTAAATAAACCTAAGTCTTGAATCTAAAAGTTCATTCTTTCTATTCTTCCTGCAAAAAATTGGAGCAAGAAGTACAACAGTAGTGAATGTCGACTCCTTTCAACGGAAAATACATCACATTAAATAGAATGTCCCTGAATAATTTCCTACGTTTGATACAAATTAAGCAGAACCCCAATTAACCTGGATATACAATTAAGGCACTGTTAATTGAACAAAGAATTTCCATAAACACTCCTTTTTTATCGAGCTTGGCTCGGAAACAAGATTTTTGTATAATTTTCTGGAACACATAAACTTTCTATATCATCTTCCGTACTACTCACTGCGATTTTCCGCGAATATATTATACACATTTAGTGAACTGACAGTAATATTCGTCTAAGTGTGCCTACGATCATGTTGTAACATTACCCCCTGTAGATATTGTTACTGTATGTTTATTCTACAAGTACATGTAAACCGTTACACCATGTTGATAAAAGTGACCTTTATTCCATCTGCCGTTTACCAAGTCATTAAGACAGTGTTAACCAATAAGTACGCTACCATTTAAAACAGTGAGGACCGTGTAAATTTTATACTACACATATTAAACCCCATGTGTAGCTTCCTATTTGTTGCTCGAGTACCTAAAAAATTATTGAAACCTTCTTCAAACTTTTACGTTTCAAACACGAATTCACTTACCTATATCCTATATTCACACAGTGCTTGTATTTAGCTTAAATTTCATACTATAGACTTTATCTTAGTACGCTTGCTTTGGTTGAGCACTCAATTTGTTTTCGTGATAACCATTTGTGGCTCTTTCGTAACCAAGATTTGCTGACTTGCATTCATTATTTATTGTGAACTCCCAAGTTTGGTTAACTGGATTTGCTTAATTTAACTATATTATCTAGATTTGTGCATTTGATAGTTAACCTAAATTTTATTCGCGGTAATAGGGAAGAAGGCTGAGTATCAGTAAACAATTTTTGAATTATTTTAAAGGTTACGGTTTATTTTCTATTTTAAACAAACATTATTCTGGAGTTTATTATTTTGTTTGTACTTTTGTCGGAAGGTGCGGAATCAATATTGTTTGTAGATAATAGGTTTCTCCGTTATTTATGTTTCTCTTTGTATGTGTTTATACCAATGTAATGCAAATAAATATTCTGACCACGTAGTTCAAGTGCAGTAATTACCTCGCTAGATGCTGGATTATGTTTTCTACATTGTTCTGGGTTAAAATCTTTCAATTACCGTTGTTCTGCGAGATTGATTGATTAATAAATCCGTTAAAAACGATTTACAGTTGAACTATTTATAGTTGCACACTTAGTAGAGTAGTTTTTCTTTATAGTTCCAGAAACGTGTAGCTGCTAAAATATTTACAAATAACCTGAGCTCCCGGTTACGCACGTTGGTTCGGTTTACACCCAAATGCATCTTTAGTGATACAACTGTATTTAAGGATCATCTTTTCTATTTTGCATGATTATTTTCTACAATTTGAATATTTTTCTGTTTGATGAGCATCCATTTTAAACTTTTGTAGTATTTACTTACTGTATTTTCCCTGGCAAGTAACCAAACTAATTTTGTTTCAGTTAGAACTAGTCTGGTTGTAATTCGCTCAATTTTGCCCCCACACAAAGGTTGCTTCGTAGCTGCTGTGTTCATCTCTATTTTACTGTGGGTATTATCCTCTGAGGTATAATTTGTAGCAAACATTCGGTAAGCATTTGTAAAGTTAATTAAATTTAAAATCGCGGTCTTGTATCCCAGTTTAATTAACGGGTTGCAAAGTCAACTAATTTAAATTGTCGCTTAATTAAATAGATTTGTACGGAATTGGGGAGTAATCAAATTAATTTGCGGATTTCAAGATCTATGAACTTAATTCGTAGTTTTGATTTACGGTCAAATTCGCAGATTTTATAGTCAATTAAATCAATTTGCACTTGATATGCAGTTTCCTTTGTGGATTCCAAGCTGAATTAAATTAATTCGCAGTGTATAATTTGCGGGATTCTAAAGCCAGTTGAATTAATTCGTGGTTTAGTGGTTATGTAATTGTCTAGTCCAGATCGATTGATATGTCCTGGTTTAGATTGCTCCCAAATACTACAGAGATATGAAGAATATATAATTTTGCGAGATAGGTTGGAATTTCTGAATGTAAATTGATGAGCATAGATCTCAGGTAGAAGAGATACGCTTTTAATATATGGTTTATCTGGTTGAATTCATTTCTAACTGTGCTGGTTTTG
>JARFJB010000835.1:1370000-1492500 GCA_036346205.1 Vesta saturnalis | reverse complement strand
CACCTACCAATATAGGCTGTGATATTTACTTTACTTTCATCAACCCACTTTCTACAAAATACTCCCACTGTCATGATAACCTCTACGATAGATAACAATACGCTGAGGTGGCAAAAATGTTTCCACGCCTAATAATCAAGAGCCGTGGCAGCAAACACCAAAGGCATTACTCAGACCAATTGCCAAAATATAGTTCTCACGATCCGAAAAATTTTCCCACGGTGATATGCCGCAATACCTACTAGAGTCTACAAGGAAAATTCTTGTTAGTCCCGTTTATCTATTTAATTAAATATCGGTTACAAGATTGATGTGATATAAAAATAAAACTACCTATTTATCCTATTTCTTAAAAGTGGTACAGCGAGGGTACACAAAACGTGTATTCATTGTAAGAAATAAAATATTTCTATTTAACCTTTTATTGTCTGCAAAACACAAAAACGTTTAAAATTAAGATGAATTCTATATTTATAACATCTTTAATAAGTATTAAATTGATACAGACGAACCGTTTGCTCTCGAAATATTGGTATCCGTAAACCTTTCTGTTATTGGTTCTATAGGAGCATCATAGCTAGTTAGTTCCATTTCATTTACTGGAGCGTTTAAAGGAATAATGCAAATATTATTGGTACGAACAATGTTAGGTGATTTAGGTGGTGTAGTACTAATGCCACTTACAGCGTTATATTTGGAATTTTTTGCGAGTATAAAACTTCGTAGCCAATCAGCATATTTTCCATTTTGTAAATCTACAAAAATTTGCCTAGACTGACACTCTCCCACTTTGAACCCCAAAAGCTTCCCTTCAGTGCTAATCAAAGCTCCAGTAAAGTTCGATTGTACATTGCAATCTAATTCCTGCTTTAATTCGCCAAATGAATTATTCTGTATTGACGAACAAGGTACTTTCTCCCATGTCCCAAGAACGTAACGCATATTTTTGTACTTGTTTGGATCATCCCAATACGCCATAACAGCTTCTGTCCAGTTATCATTTTCGTCAATTATAATTGAACTTCTAAGATTTCCTAACATCAATGGCGGAACTATTTTAACAACAACCGGTCCATTTCTAGAAATTTTGGCATATTTTTTCACTTTATGTAAACTTCCACCTTTTGACCAATACGCACTTCCAGTACGTACCTGAAGGTTTAACCATTCATCATTAGCATTTACACAATCTTGACCAACTAGCAACCAATCTCTTAATATAATAGTACCGGTACAAACAAATCGATTTTCAGAGATGTCGTCAATGTAATTTGGAATTTGTACTGACGCCAAATACGGATTGTTTGAAATTAAACTGGTAAACTCATCGTCTTTCATTTCTATATGATATTTCAATAATTTCGGTACACAACTATAGGGAGTATACAGGCTCTTCCTACCACGATCAGACGAGCAAATACAAAATGAACGAAACTGATTTGTTGAATTATCGGTACCCATAAAATTTGGTGGTAAAATAAGTCCAATGCACAGTGATAACACTATTGAAGCAAGTACAGTAAAAATAGTTGCACAAAGCAATTGATGTTCACATCGTGACAACTTTTCTGTCATTGTCAGTTTGTTTATTAGGTTATGCCTTGATTGCATAGTGAAAATAAACCATACATAATTTATAATGGCAGGAAGCGTTCCTCACATGCATTACCAGAGATCAAGAAATTATCTTAACCACAATTTAATCTTACTGCTTTAGTAAACAGCAAAATAAGAGATACTAGTAAAATTGAATGTGAACTATCTTGAAGGAAATTGTTTATAACGTACTGCTACGATATTCAAAAATAAATGTAGCTAAAAGGTAGTACAATGCAGATAACCGAAGTAGTTAATTAAACAGGATACATGAATTTTCTTAAAGTAAACTTAAAAAAAAGAAAGAAAACCAATACAACAACGAAAGAAAGTTTAATTAGTAAATACACCAAAAGAAAAACGAGCAATAAGTAACCCCAAAAGAAAATTCGTGTTTCACAACGAAAAGTTGAATTTCAAATACACGGGGTGTCCAGAAACTCTACGAAAAAACTTTGCGTAGTGACTCTAGACCCAAAAATAAGAAAAAAAGTTCATATAAACCCAGGTCCGGAAACACTTCGTTTAGGACCTACAGGGTGTGAAAAAATTTTATTTTCCTCGGTTGATCTGAGAGGCATCGACCAAGTATACCTTTTTTGCTTAGAACTGAAAAGGGAACAAACTAATTCAAACGGAACGTCAATATACCGGGTGGTAAAAAAGTTAAGGCCAATTAAGTTTTAACATACCACTGTAGATAGCGCCCTGTGCAGGCAGCATCAAAATCAATAAAATATTTAAGTTTCTCGACCACAAAAACTCCCGTGCTCCAAATTTCAGGACCATATTCAAATTTGTTCGCAAAATATCGCCATAAAACCGAGGAAAATACATTTTTTTCACACCCTGTAGGTCCTAAACCAAGCGTTTCCGGACCTGGGTTTATATGAACTGTTTTTCTTATTTTTGGGTCTAGAATCACTACGCAAAGTTTGTCCGTAGAGTTTCTGGACACCCCGTAAACAGTTTGAACAATAAAAAAGATAATAAATAAATGTTGTGAACTAATCTCAATAAAACGAAGTAAATAACGTTCTTCAATGCAACTTAAATAATTAATAATATAGAAACAGGTGTCGGCCCTGTAACTACAAAAAAATTGCTAAATCATAACCAATTATTAATTAAAGCAAAGCAATGTTTACAAAAGTAGATTAACAAATTAAAATTATGCCCGTAGTACCTATAATTAATACCTACTTTATAGCTTATACCAAGTGGGCCTTTGAAAATTTACAATAGCAATATTTTCTAAACAACAAGAGATATGAAAAAAAAATAAAAAATACCATTTCTGTAAGAACCGGAGGGAATACAAACGATGTATCTTTCAACCCCCTTAAGCTTCCCATATGACTTTAAAAAAGTAAGGACTACTCTTAAATAGCACATTCTTTTTGCACCGCACCCTAAAGAAGAATAGTTTAAATTCTTTCTTCCCCTCTGTAAGTCACTTTGAAAAATTAAAAATGAACCAAATTTCAGAAACAAAAAAAGAAAACAAAAACTCCCAAAATTTCATACGTGATAAAGAAGACTTGTTTTTAACAAAATGTCAATACTTTAATCATTTACTTGTAAGTGACAGTTTGATTCGTTTGATTTTTTCGAATTTTCAAAAATGGTTTATAGAGTGGAAGAAAGAATTGAAATTATTTTTCTTTATAGTGCTCAAGAGATGTGGTATTTAAGAACAGCCTTTGCTTTTAATTAAAGGCGTCCTGGGAAAAACGTAGGTCATGTTTATGTTAGATATTTGGTAGGAAAATTCCAAGAAACAGGATCTGTTGCAAATAAAAAAGACAGGGGCCTAGAGTTTTGGACGAAGAAATGCAAGTAGAATTTCTTGGTCAGGTTGCTGTTATTCCAAATATATCCACACGACAGTTGGCATCAATTTATATCTCGAACATCCGTCAGGAGAGTATTATTAAAAATGCACAAATTTCACCCGTACAAGGTGAAAATTTTACAAGAACTTGGTTGCGATGATCCCGATCGCCGAATTCAGTTTTGCGAATCAATGACGCACAAAATTCAAAGAGAACCTACACTGACTAGAAACATTTCTTTTAGTGATGAACGTACATTTTTTTTTAATGGTCATGTAAACAAACAAAACTATCACTACTGGATTGATGAGAACTCATATCATTTTACAGAAGGGCACACCCAGAATCCTGAGAAACTTAGTGTTTGGGCGGGAGATCGAATAATAGACCCAGTTTTTATCGAGGGTAATTTAACCAGCGAAGTATATGTGCAGATGCTTAACAATTTAAATAATTGTCCATGAAATTGAAAATCAAAGGGACTTAGGGAATTTAATTCTTAATGAAGATATTGTGCATTTTCAACAGGATAGAGCCCCTCCCCATTGTGCTATTAATACGAGATACTGGCTGGATAGGTTGTATCCGCGACAGTGGATGAGTAGAAAGGGTCCAATTGTGTAGCCACCAAGGTCACTCGACCTTACTCCAATGGGCTGCGTTCTGTGGAGGTACAATAAATTTTTAGTGTATAAAACCCAACCAACTTCCTTGGATGAATTGCGCTAGAGGATAATAGAAACGTGCCAGAACATTCTAAGAGACATTTTCCTTAAGGTTAGACAAGAATTTGAAAGCCGTCTGTACTTCTGTCTTCTGTCATTTCGAACAATTATTGCAATTATTTTCCATAGTGTACTTGTTTTGTGTCTGTGTGTCTGTGTGTCTGTGTGCCTGTGTGTCTGTGTGTCTGTGTGTCTGTGTCTGTGTGTCTGTGTCAATGACTACGTCTGCGCCTGCTTCTGCGTCTGTGTCTGTGTGTCTGTGTGTCTGTGTGTCTGTGTGTCTGTGTGTCTGTGTGTCTGTGTCTGTGTGTCTGTGTGTCTGCGTGTCTGCGTGTCTGTGTGTCTGTGTGTCTGTGTGTCTGTGTGTCTGTGTGTCTGTGTGTCTGTCTGTCTGTGTCCGTGTGTCTGTGTGTCTGTGTGTCTGTGTGTCTGTGTGTCTGTGTGTCTGTGTGTCTGTGTGTCTCTGTGTCTGTGTGTCTGTGTGTCTGTGTGTCTGTGTGTCTGTGTGTCTGTGTGCTGTGTGTCTGTGTGTCTGTGTGTCTGTGTGTCTGTGTGTCTGTGTGTCTGTGTGTCTGTGTGTCTGTGTGTCTGTGTGTCTGTGTGTCTGTGTGCCTGTGTGCCTGTGTGTCTGTGTGTGTGTCTGTGTGTCTGTGTGTGTGTGTGTGTGTGTGTGTGTGTGTGTGTGTGTGTGTGTGTGTGTGTGTGTGTGTGTGTGTGTGTGTGTGTGTGTGTGTGTGTGTGTGTCTGTATCTGTGTATCTGTGTCTGTGTGTCTGTGTGTCTGTGTCTGTGTGTTTGTGTCTATGTAATTTATTAAGGATCTGGTTATAATTAATTTCCATAATTGGTTTTTATGTTTATCAAACTGTTATATTAATTTAAACAATTCGTAAAGGTATTACCACTACTGAGGAAGATAACTGTAACTGTTATCGAAACGTATAGATTATGGAAAATATAAATATAAAACCCAAAAAAGCCAAGAATTTTAATTATGTGTAATAATGGTGAAAGTTTATCCTTTTGATATTTCTAATATTTTATTCTATTTAAACATGTCCGTAGCATCAGGTACACCATTGAAGCTGAGAACGAGCGATAACTTCGAAAAAAGCTGAGTGTGCCTATTACAAATGCAGATAATCAATCACGGTGTATTCTATACCAGGCGGGAATATAGCCCCCACTTTCAGCTCCAACGATGACGTCAGTAGGTCGATTTCCGCACGAAGAGTATTGAGAAACGGACAGATTTCCTTGTTGTTAATCAAATTTTAACGACTAAAAACCAAAACTCTGATCTCCAATAGTCGGAAATTATATTTTTTATAATAACAATCCAAACAAAAAAATCTTAGTAATCATTCCTCCTTTAGAAGTGATCCTAGAATTGAACGATGCTTGTTATTCTTTAACTCTACTGCAAAAGTGATTAGGATGCTAAATGTTTAAGTGTAACTTGTATAAATTACTTGTTTAACTGTAATTGAGACTAATACAATGCCAATAATAAAAAAGTCGGGAATCCATTTCAATGTTTTCAAATTTCCTTTGGACGCCAAACTTGTTTTGCGGTCTGCAATTACATTATTTCTTAATTTTTTTATAGTTAGACAAAACAATATTTCGTGCATTGCAAACAAATTGTATTATTGTATCCACGAGAGTTGGCGTCACGTCATAGGTTTCCGAATGAATACACGACATTCCTTTAAACAACCATTAAAGCTCAATACATGTTTATGATAAAGATGGCAATACAGTTTGCATGTGATTTAAGTAAAGGCATGCGTATAGGTGATCGTCAATGAAAATAAGAGAGAAGTGAGTATGTCCGTGTGTCCAACAGCTGACTTCAATCAACGCTTCAACTTAATATTGCACGGATTCTGATTTGATGTCAATCTGTCAAATTTATTCATTATTTATAACCTCATCGTTTTCTTTTAGTTTACGCCGTCTTGTATTATTTTTGTTCTTTGTTGTTTTGCCCTTTCGTTCTTTATAGTTATTTTATTCAAATTATCAAAAGGACCCCTAATTAAATTAAATGCATTGCAAGAGGTACAGTATATATAAATAATTTCACACAATTAATTACATTGTTATTGTTTTAGCGAGTAGCATATGCTTTGAAGGTTAGTTTGCACACAGTGACAAGGATTAAAGCACGCAGTGCAATTAATTCCATTTTACGTAGTCCTGGTAAGAACGACCTCGCAAAAAAGTAAAATCAGTTGATTTACCGGATTGTATAAAGATGAGCATTAGAAATACTCTGTATGATATGTATGCCCAGAGTAAGTGATAACTTTTTGTTTAATTACCTATAAATAAATTTATTGTCTTTATAGAGAAACATGTTACTGTCGGAACTCTAAATGCCGAACTTCAAGAAAAACAGATTATGTTAAGTAAAACTATCTATTCTATTCACAATAAAATTATACATATTGTTTTAATTATAAACTCATTTAAGTGTAAAATTATTTGTAACTAACTCCTTAAATTATGCAGCGATTTTAAGTTCTGGGATGGGGACATTTGGTTAGCGATAACAACTTTAATTGGCATTTGAAAACAATAAGTGAATAGTAGTACACCTTTCGCCATCTTGGATTTTCTGGGGAAAACCCACCTTTAGTTTTTTTATACGCCCACGTGGGGATCATATATTTTCACCCCTATGGTTTCTTTTCGGAGAGCATTTTCAACCCTTGAGTTTCACCCTGATTTGGTTGTATTAGGTTACTTTTTTATGGTTTCTTTTCGGAGGCCATTTTCAACCCTTGATTTTCACCCTAATTAGAGCCCTTTTGGTTGTGTTAAGTACTTTTTTGTCGGTTCACATCTATGGCTTCTTTTCGGCCGTCATTTTTAACTCCTTGATGGAATTGTCACCCTAATTTGGCAGTTTAGCCCCTGGAAGGTAGGCAAATGCGTGCGAATGCAATGTTCTAATAAGGGACCCTAATGCTACCCCATAAGAGAGCTATAAGAACTTGTGTTAGGTCTGCGCCCCGGCCCCTTTGCTGAAAATAGTATTATAATAATAAGGGGACCCTAATGCTAACAAGTGTAGGAACTACCATATAGGCCTTCGATCTTGTGTTAGGATCTGCGCCCCTGCCGTGGCCCCTTGACGGGAAATTTTAAATAATGGGCCCTAGACTTGAAAGACAGCTACAAGAACTTGTGTAAGGTCTGCGCCCCGGCCCCCTTGTTGCGAAACTTGAATTTGTGTTGCTATCTACTTTTGTATGGACTATGTTTGTTTGTGGCGCCATCTAGTGTATAGACTAATGAACATTTTCTTCAATAGAAGTTGATCATTCACGTCTCTCCTGTTACGGAACTCTTAATTAAAGCAATTAAAGTACTAAAAACGTTTTTATTTATCAGAGTAGAATGGTTGAAAAACAAGCATTATACAGTAACTGGATTATCTCATCATTTATAACTAAAAATGTAGTGACAAACTTATCTACAAAATCACGCATTGGTAAATGATTTATTCTAAAATATAAAAACATTATCGTATAAAGTCCACATATATCCGAATGGTAATCCTGTAATACCGTTTTCTTGTAGTGGAACCGTCTAGAATTCTTCTCAAGGAAACATAAATGGTAACCTAGCGGGGGTCGTCCAAAGGAGTCAAAATATTCCCCATCGCCATTCTCGTCAATGTAGATAGAAGTCCAATGCTGACCTGATTTGTTTGCTGGATCCGTGTTTACTAATAATTGCACAAGGTCTAGGTGCGTGTCGCGGCAGCTGATTAGAAGCACATACTAGGCGAAACACATTCTTGTGGCTGGGGATCGATTTCAAACATTTCAACACTTGTAAGGCATACATCTTTGGAGTTGGTATGCGCCCAGTCTTACAGTAGTAATGCGTTTTCCAGAGCACACATAGACTCCTCGATCTTATGGTTTCAACAAGTATACGCCTTTGCTTCCTTTTTCAGTTTTTTAAGCGGTGGGCAACCAATTTCGTCCAAGTTTAGTATTGGTTTGTTAAGGAATCTTAAAAACTGTTGTTTTTCACTACTCTTAACGAGAATTTTGTTAAACGGCAGCTCCTCTTGGAAATCGTTGTATGGTACATACCCTGACCGCCATTTCAAGCCGTGATATTTATTTTCTAAATACCTTATCTGTGTTATTATAGTGGGAGGCTGTCATAAATCAACCAACTCTGCACCATCCCTTATTCTGCCCGTTTATTTCGTTAATTTCATAAAGGTGTGTGTTACCCTATTTTTTAAAATTAATTAATAGCATTATGCGGTACGTGTTTGTTGGTTTAAACTTCGTAGTTATGATTCGCGTGTAATAATAAACCGTTAAAACCTTTTGTCTTTTATTTCCGTTATAGTAATTTGGTATTTTGAACTGTGGCTGATGTTGAGCAAGCAAACTGTAATTAATTAAACCAAATCAGTTTTTGAAATGTAAGATGGTTCCCGCAAACTGTAAGGCATGATTTATTGTTTTGGTTGATTGATTAATTGATTTGATTTGATCGAGCATGATTTGTTTGAGATTTATCTGCTTAATTAATTAATTTATTGATTTGTTTGTGTCTGAGAAAGAGCCGAAAGAGAGAGAGAGAGAGAGAGAGAGACGGATAAACTAGAAAGAGAGAGAAAGAGAAGTGTGCATGATCAACTTCTATTGCAGAAAATGTTCATTAGTCGCCACAAACAAAACCCTAATTAGTCTTACCACTACCTTTATTACAGAAAAAATATTCATTAGTCCATACACAAGTAGATAGCAACACAAATTCAAGTTTCGCAACATGGGGGCCGGGGCGCAGACCTAACACAAGTTCTTACAGCTCTCTTATAAGGCTAGGGCCCATCATTTCAAATTTCCCGTCAAGAGGCCACGACAAGGGTGCAGACCCTAACACAAGATCGAAGGCCTACATAGTAGTTCCTATACTTGTCTTACACGTTAGCATTAGGGTCCCCTTATTATTATAATACTATTTTTAGCCAAGGGGGCCAGGGCGAAGACCTAACACAAGTTCTCATAGCTCTCTTATGAGGTAGCATTAGGGCCCCTTATTAGAACACTGCATGCGCACGCATTTGCCTACTTTCCAGGGGATAAACTGCCAAAGAGGCTCTTAATACAACCAAATTAGGGTGACAATTCCATCAAGGAGTTAAAAATGACCGCCGAAAAGAAGCCATAGATGTGAACCAACAAAAAAGTACTTAACACAACCAAAAGGGCTCTAATTAGGGTGAAAATCAAGGGTTGAAAATGCCCTCCGAAAAGAAACCATAGGGGTGAAAAAATACGATCCCCACGGGGGTGTATAAAAAAGTTAAAGGTGGGTTTTCTTACGTGTTTAATTGGAAAACGTTGCTTTTTGATAACGTTCGTCATTTTGTCAAATTTACTTACTAAAAATAGCAATTTATTCTTAGGTTGAATGCTTCCAATTCACTATTTCGCAAATTTTTACGCATCTCTAATTGCATTTGAATTTATGTATGTAACTTTCGCACACATCACTTATTTAGTTAAAATAAGTCAAAATAATACACGACATCTCTGAGATTTCGGATCATTTACTATAAAGTAGTTAAATAGAAACCTGGGATCTTTTAAGGTGAAATAATACAAATACATATAATAAATAAATATTTTCCACACAATTTAACTTTTGGCAATAATGAGTAAATAAAAATTTTCTCAAGTTTGTAAAATTGATTTTTACGGTGTTGGCCAATTTTTCTTTCTTCCTTTTAAGAACGCCACTGATGGTGGATGTTGAGTTTCTAGAGAATTTTTCGTTTCTGGTTCTGGATGCTGAAGCATCATTTTTTTGGAAAATTCTCACTTAAAGTAACACTTGGTTAAGTAAAAGTATTACTAACGCCTTTAAAAGGCGGATATAATAGAAATTATTCATTCGTCCACATCTTCGGTAAGTAGCACATGTTTTGATAACCTCATGGTAATTAAAATTGTTTTCAGGCTTACGAATATAAAAGCATGCAATACTAATTCTTTACATATATAGACACTTCAATCGAAATTACGTTGAATGTTCACTATCGTCACCTGTAAGAGACATGAACGGTCATAATTACTTAAACATCGTACTTATATTTACCTTCTTTTAGCATCTCCGTACTACCTTCTTTTAGCATCTCTGTACTACCTATGTAAGAGCATCTCTGTACTACCTACGTAAGGGTATCTCTGTACTACATACGTTTCTAACGTCGTTCCTTCTTAAGTTTTCTGCTCACATTTTACTGTTACGTTGCATCCAAAGTACCTGATTATCGCTGGAAGGCGTAAGAGCCTTGCTGACATCCATGACCATATACGTGAAGGCTGCTAGATCATTGGAATAGTATCCGAAATTAGCAAGATCAAATAAGTAAACGTTCAACAATAAAGGTCAGGTGTTTTTTTATTTTCTTTATCACCTGGTTACACGATTGTGTTTCCAAATTTCAATTACACCTAGGAGGTTCTTAGTGAATTTCTACAAGGAAAATAAATGGACTGATAATATTGATTTTATAATCAAATAATTGACAATTCTTACCTCTTAGTTAAATGTATATATTTAAGGTACTTCCAGCAGTTGACTTTCACAAAATTCTTTTATCTAATACGGTATATCACAAGTTCAGTTTTGGACTATTTTTTTGCACTCAATCATAAATAAAACTTTAATAGAATCCTTAAAATGGTTAGACCGCACCCAAACATTTTTAGCTTCCATTTTGACCTAATTAATTCTAGCTTCTGTGGCTACATTCAACCAACAATTTAACTTTTAACTTTTAAAATTTAACGTTTTGATTGCAATATACCGGGTGTAACGATTATCTGTATTACGTGAACCACTGCAAATGTTAAACATTTAATTTTATATGAATTTGTAATTTTTATCTCATAATCTTTATGTGTTATGTACATTACTTTTTCTTGTGGACAAGGTTGTTCGGGCCAGTTTATTTCCTATAAATTTCTTGATTACTTTGTTTGTTACGGTAGTTATTTACTGTGGACCGAACAAGCTTTCCAATTTACTGTATACTGTGTGAAGCGTAAGGCAAGCAAGTTCAATAATTAAGTATTTTTTTTCTTTATTAATTTTTTTTTTATCTTACTAAACATCCCAATGGGATTATGTGTTAAATTAGCCAAGTCCGAATACGAACAGTAAGATCTTACAACGGCCGGAAGGGGGCATATAATAATTTTACTTTTTTTATTTTGTTGAAATTTAGAATTATACTTGCCGTGGGCACAAGCTGAGGCTCACTGCTTGCCATCGTGGGTTTTGGTGGAATGTTAATTTATATATATATTTTTTTTTTACTTTATTCTTTTGTCAGGATATTGACATTAAAAATTACTTTATCGGGGGAATTGTCAACTCATTTCTACTTCTTCCTTTCATTCTTATTTCTTTCTTTTTTTTTGGTAAATCCTGTTTCATGCTTTACAGGGTTTACTCTCATTTCAACACTTGTTGAGTATTTCCTTATTGAAGACTGTGTGACCTACTCATATCCGGTTCCTATCCAACCACATTACGATCACTTTAAGCTATACCTCCAAAACAACCATGCATCCGAGTGTTCTGCGGTCTTCCGACCGTACGTCTGAGTTTAGTCGAGCCCACTCATTCTTTTTTATGCCATATGATGGTTAGACACGTGACAGTTTTCCCCAGAAAATCCAAGATGGCGGAAGGTGCGTGTGTACTACTGTTAATTCACACAACAACGTCCGTTTACCTGTAATAATAAACATCAATGCAGGTAAAAATAATTGAACAAAATTTAGATTTCAACTGGTTTTAATTACCATAACATAACCTTACTTTTGATCTATAAGTTATTCCATTATAGTGTAAATTTTTTCTGTATAGTGGGGTGTCGTTCTAATATAAGTTTGAATGTACCTATAAAATGTACTTATTACACGAATTTATGAAAATCACAATATTTTTAACTACAAAACAGCATGTTTTGACTATCCAACATAACATTAGTGCCAAACGTACCGCCCAGAGAACGAGTTCAATTGCAGCAGACGTTAATATTTTTATTGCACTTATTAGAATTTCGCATTTAGCTTTACTAAGCTAAATTAAGATACGTTTTATACATAATAGATTAATTAAGCACGTAAAATATTACTACAACAATTTTAAAGTAGTACAAGCAAATACCTGTGGATAATTAAAGTAACATTGCCTTGTTACGATTTGGCAGATTTCATTTCTGACGTCATTATCTCTTAAATATGTAAAAGACGCTCCATTGATTTCAAATTTTAATCTCAATACATACAATTACAAGTAATGACGTGCACGGCAACTCTCGTGGATACAACTATATCAGCGTGTTTCATGGATATTATATCTTATACTTATATAAACTGTAGTAAATATCTGGTAATCCTATTCCTATTATTAATCAACCACATTATTTTTTTTAATAAACACATATGTCACTGCGATTTAAGCAAAATACAATCATTAATTAGGCTTTTACTGCAATGCTTTAAATTTTGACTATTAGTCCTGCGGCTGACAATACTTCTGTATGCAAGTCTGCGTACAGAGAGCTTCTCTTCGGATTCATTAAATGTATAGTTTAGGTAGTAAGAAAAACTCGGGTGGATTTTTCTCACCCCCCACGTTTTCCCGGAAATGATGTCACAAGATGGCGACTTTCGGTAATCATAAAAACGTCATATATCGGATTCTGTCAAACCGATTTTAACAGGAGTTACGACGTTGGATAGGTAATGAAATTCTGTAAGGTAAAATGGGGTAACATTGACACATTTTCAAAATTCCCTCCTAATTTTAGTTGAAAAGAAATTTACGTTCTGTCTTTTGTTGTAAAATTATGTGTATAGTTCCGCCATCTAGTAACCTATACTTCAAACACTTTGTTCTAATTTTATGGTTTGTAGCGTCTGTTTAATGGTTAAGCACAAGAATTTGTTGAGTCACGTCTATAGAAAACTTTGCCGGTGTTAATTGTTTTTTGAAGATTCGACCTATAGTCGGCCAAGTAAGTAATTTCTTATATTACGCGTTAACAAATATTAGTTTATTTCAATTTAAATTCTGTAATTTGATGAAGTTCTACTTTCGTAAGTGAAGGTTAAGATTGACAACTGTGTCAATGTTACACTCTATAAATGTGTCAATGTTTTTCTCTTTGCAGAAATGCCCGCAAAAGAAGGTTGGCGAAATTCCCAGAAAATATAAAACCTATGATGAAGACAGTATGGTAAACGCCATAAATCAAGTAAAAAATGGAAGTTTAAGTGTCAAGAGAGCTAGTGAAATGTATGGAATTAACCGTTCAACGTTAATAAACCACTTGAAAAACTATAAATGCAAAGCAGTTGGCCGCCCCACAGTACTCACTTTACAAGAAGAAAAACTCTTGATAAATGCTATAATAAAAGTAGCTGACTGGGGCTTCGGACTCGATCGTTTTAAATTATGTATTTGTGTTCAGGATTATCTCAAACGAATGGATCGTCCAAATCCATTTAAAAATGGATTAGCAGGTATTGATTGGATTAAATCTTTTGAACGTCGTTGGAAGAAAAAACTCAGTAACAGAGTCGCACAAAACCTACCTAAAAATAGGGCAGATGCTTGTTCTTTGGAAGTGCTCAATGATTTTTACTAAAAGCTAAAAGCCACGATTGAAAGGCTGGAATTGTCGAATAAGCCACAGAATGTGTTTAATTGTGACGAATCAGGCTTTCAAACTGACGCTGGTATTCAAAAAATTTTATGTCGCAGAGGTTCACACAACCCACTGAAACTTGTGGGTTAACAAAAACTACTTACACTGTTCTAGCATGTTGTAGTGCAATCGGTGAATATCTTCCCTTATTTGTAAATTACAAAGGTCTACATCTTTACGCAACATGGTGTCAAAATGGACCAGAAAATACTGTGTATAACTGGGAGGCAGCCCAGTTTGCAGATTGGTTCGAAAATGTTTTTGTGAGAGCTACTGCTGCGTTAAGTGAACCGAAACTACTAATATTTGACGGCCACAATTCCCACATAACTGGGTTTAAGAACGCCGACAAGGTAGTGTTTCCTGGTCTGTTAAAAAAACTTCAAGAAACTGGGTGTTTTTCTAGGGCCAATGCAGTAGGTGGTTTCGAGGGGTCTGGAATTTTTCCCTTATCTAAAGAAAGGATATTAAAAAAATCCATATCATCAACCGTCATATGTTCTTCAGAAAATAAAATTCAACCAACCACATCCACAGTAGAAAAAGAAAATGAAACACCAACACCCGATTTTGCAGGTTACAGTCAATCCTCACCACCAACTACTCCACTTCCTGAACAGTTGGAAGATATTACACCTACTAAAAAGTTGGAATTATCACTAATGACTGTATTAAGACGGCAAGAAGCCAAAACAGTAATACAAAAAAGAAGTAAACTCAGAAGAAAATTTGCGGAAACATTAACAGCGGACGATGTTAGACTAAGAATGATAGAAAATGAGAAAAACAAAAGAAAACCAACAGTAAGAAAAACTCAAAAACAAAAAAGCAAGAAGCCTGTTGAAAAAACTGAAGAAACCTCAGATAGTGATGCTAGTTTACAACTTGTCCATGATACAGATGATGACATTTCACACGATGAAAATAATAGCAGTGTAACAGAAGAAGATAATTGTGGTAAAGCAAAGGAATTTGTGAAGTTCGACGGAAGTAACCAAAATATAGTTGCAAATTCATGGGTCCTCCTCAGATTTAATAATTGTAAAAGTTGTGTAGAAAAGGAAGAATGCATTCACTATGTTGGACAAGTGTTGGAAGTAAATGACAGCGAAATTATGGTCAACTTTTTGAGAAAGAAGAAAATACATTTTGTGTACCCTGATGTGCCCGATCAAAGCCTGGTATCTGTAGATGATGTCGCTATGGTTCTGCGCGAACCTTATATTAAAAGGGGAATGCATTACTTTCATGTCAACTTTCTTCCTTCTAATTATAAAGCGCCTACTAAGATTAACTAGGCTTTATTATAATACGTAGGTGTATAACTATCTATAATTAAGTATAAAGTTTCTTAATTAAGTATTTATTGTTTTATTTCTATGATTTTCCATAAAAATATCTAGGACATTTGTCAATGTTACACTATACATGCAAAATATTGACATATTAGCTGTTTTTATGAGTGTGTCAATGTTAGACTTGCCATGGGTAACATTGACACATTACCACTTTTTAAAAAAAAAATTAAATTCTGTAAACGACTTGGTATATTCATATTCTATCATATACAGTCTAGAAACGGTTAATATATCTTCATTCTGTCACAAAAGCAGTCATATACCAAACTGCTATGTGCCAAAAAAAAATCAATTTTAAAGTTGTGTCAATGTTACCCCATTTTACCTTATATATTTTGCGAGAACATCTTTATTGGATAAGTTAACCGTTTTAAAATTGTGACGGAAAATATGTTCAAGAGACATCTTTCTTTGCTAAGTTTTACATAGTTATTCATAAACCATTAATTATAAAAGCATATTGTTTTCTAACGAGTGTTTATTCATAATAATACGATAAATAGTTTCAAAAATATAATAATACGCATAGTATATTTTGCTTTATACCTTGCGATTAAAATAATAAGCAGTTAGGAGGAATGTTTTCTTTGGGCGCACAGGCCTGCGCGTTATAACTACCGGTAACACGAAACGTAACGTGAGATTTCTCAGGCGTTCAACAAAGCGTTATAAAGTTTCGGTTTGTCTATGCAGGTCTGTTTATCAATGTAAACTCCTTTTAATTTTTTTTGATTTTATGTGTTATTTAGTTTATGTTGTGTACTAATATTGACTGAGAGTAAGTTAAATTTAAAGTGGAAATATAATTATGAAATATATTTTAAAAGGAATGCAACCCCTCTTAAAAAAAACCTATGTGTGGGATCCCAAAACAAAAGCCTGCATTATCTGTAATAAGACGGACGATTCTCCACTAATCTCAACTGAAAATGGAAGAACTAAAATAAAGGAGACTGCCATTATACGGATCGATGTCGTTAGTAAACAGATGTCAACAATAGCAGAAGATGAAGAATTTTTCTATCACGTGAATAATCAGTGCTGTAAACAATACTGCCATTCTAAAGCTCTTAAACAAATAGCTCAGAAACAGGTTGAGTAGCCACAGGAGATGATGGTAATGTTGCCTCCACTTCTGCTCGAAAGAATGTGTCATGCAAAATCTTCAGAGTACCGGGATCAAATGTGTGTTATTTGCAATTGTAAGTCGCACAAAGGAGACTATACTAAATATAGGATATGTGAATGTGCTAGGGCGGAACGATTCCTTAAGGCAACTGTAAAATTTCAAGATGACGTTTTTACAAGAACGTGTGATCTTCAAGATCCTGAAAATGTTTTTGGTGCCGATATACTTTATCACCCGTCTTATGATCGTCAATTGCAACTACTGAATAATAGAGATCCTATTACAACTTCACCAAAGCAAATTGCTTTTGACGGAATACTCGAGGAAATTAACATAAGTATAGAAAATGGTGTTGGATACACTCTCAGTGAAGTCCGTGATCTATTAGAGATACTGCATCCTGGTATCACGTTTAGCAATCGAGAACTGAAAGTATTGCTATGTGGAAACTATGGAACAAACATAACATTTTCAAAACCAAACGAGCCCAATAAACCATTGATGTTTTTTTCATCAAACCTAAAATTAGAAGACATAGCTGAACAAGTACGGTTCAGTAACCCAGTTATTGAATGCGCAAATACTTTGAGGGATGCTCTACAGGGTCTTGACTGTGGATTAAACGATATTTTTTGTGACTGTTGATCTCAAGCAATCGTGGTAGAATTCAAAAATTCCCAAACCATTTAAGGATTTCTTTGCCACTTTGTTCAAAATTGATGCCAACGATATTGACTCATCAATTTTTCCAAGCGACGCACATGTTGATGAAATCGAACATGAGATTTTATCCAACTCGTGGAGATTAAAAACTCAGTCTCTTCTTCAAATAATATACTACATGCTGTTTCGTGGTAGAAGGAGAACACCTTTGCATGTAATGAACGCACGAGCAATTCATGAAGCATGCAAAAGCAAAGTCTAATAACGAGTTTTAACCATCTTGCACAGTTTACAATATCACAAAGCAACAATACCATTGCCATCTCATTTTAGCGCTTTCGAGTTCACAATCGGGACTTTCGACAACTTCGACCGAGGAAAAAACTTTATCGTGGATAGAAGGAAGCCATGCCACTGTGTGCGTGCTGTTTCAAGATAAACCAGCGGTAATTTTAAGAAAACCACCGGTATCCGGAACAGATATACGCCATGGACCAAAGCAATTGCTTCCATGCCAGGAAATATTAGCATACATCAAACCAGCAAAATTTCCAGATTTGAATGCACAATACGTAGTTGAAAACGACTGCTTCAATCTTGACTCCTCCAAGAAGGATAAGTTTACGAATAAAGACCGAAAATGGGAATTTGCAAGGGTTGCGCATAAAGTTAAAGCTGGTATTACCTCATCTCTAGAACAATCCATTCCATCATGGAGTTCCTTCAACGCACAAGTAACAGATGAAAAATTACCAATCAAACAAGTTGGATTTCTTCCTATAGTTCCAAACCCTGTTACTAAGTACTAAACAGTGTACACAGTCCTTAAAAACTTTAAAAACATCCTTTCCCAGTTAAGTCAGGATTAAGTTAGGATCATTTCACATGGCTAAGGTCTTTCTCGGATGTATAGGAAAGTACCTAAAAGACAGCGGCGTAGAAAGCATTTTCATACAGTGCGGGGTATTTGGAGTGAACGTCACAGATTCAATACTTAGCGGAAAGCATTAAGTGAGAAGTGTCAAGGGAATGTTTATGCTGGCTGAGACGATGTTTCGTCTGCAAGTACTTGCATTTTTAGAAGACTCGAGCACCCAGTCATACTTGGAGGAATTTAAGCAGCTTGAAACACTGCAGAACTGTTTATGTCAGAACACTGAAAGAACTGCATGCCGAGAAATTCTACAAAATCTAGAACTGGGAACTCTGGTTGCAGACTTTCAAGCCTTTTTAAACCCTGGCCGGGAAGTTTCTGAACAATTCTCGTACTGGGATAACTTCTTGAGACTCACATCATTACTTAGAAATTTAATTAGAGCAGACAGAGAAGACCTTTGGGAACTGCATTTGAAACAGTGCAATCTTTACAGGCAATATTTGCAGTTTTTGACTGCAGGAAACAGCCTCGACCCAAATCAGTTTGGATTTGAAATCTGTGAGGATCAATTAGTACATTCCAAGTTCATAGTTAAATATCCAAATAACTTCAATGGATCTTGTTCGTGTGGAAAAACTTCTAACTGTCAATGTCGATAGAATAAAATTTCATGCTTACCGTTTTGTGGTTGTGGAAAAGAATGTAAGAATCCTTTTTAACTAGAACGATGAGCAATTTCTTATATAAATAATAATTGTAAACTGGTTACGGTTGTTATTGTCAGTACGTTTACTGAATACTGAACACAACGACTTTTCTCAATTAAGTTTTTTTTTTTTATGATTGTGGACATGAACAGGCTAAATTTGGCCTATCGTGCTAAAGCACTCGGTAACACTTAGGGGGATGGATAGAGGGATAATGAATTGCCAATAGATGCCTATGGACAGCTACCTTAAATTTTCTCATATCATAAGTGAGAGGAAAGCAGGAACTAGGGAGATCATTCCAGAGTTTAGAAGCCGTGTAGAAAAATGTGGATTGCGCCCGTTTGGTACGACAAATGGCGATTTGTACTACATACTGATGATGTGAATCAGCGAACCGAGTGTTTCTCGCAAAGATAGCCCGTTGTAATAACGATAATACAAAGAAAGAACTGAAACCAACCTTCTATGCTCATTTGTAATCCTAATCGCTCTCTTTTGAATACAATCAACGATATCGAGAGCGTATTGGGGAGCACTAACCCAGAGGTACCTTATACAGCAGAAGGAGTTGTCGAGAGGTAAAGCACTGCTTAGATCTGTACAAAAAGCCTATTTTACGAGCAGCTGTTTTAGTAGCTGACAGAAGATGGTCAACCCATGAGAGATTTGAAGATACAGTCATACCCAACAGAGTAATGGAGTCTGAAAACAAGAACTGAACCATTCATACTTACAACAGGAAATGATCGACCTTTTTTGGCGGACATTAGGCAACACTGAGTTTTGTTAGCATTAAATTTAACTAGATTGTTGCTTCCCCATTCGAGAATACGTTGAATGTCTTTGTTGATTGAATTTGCCATTTCAGCTTTAATTTCTAGATTTGACATAGAAGGTGAATTATTACTATGAGTAGACTGAGATGAACTACAGTGAAGAGTGCTATCGTCAGCAAAGCAATGGATGGGGTTAGCTGTTGAAGAAATAAGGTCATTTATGTACAGCAGAAAAAGTGTAGGCGCTATAGCGGATCCCTGTGGTACACCGCGTTAATGCTAACTTGTTTTGAAAAAAATCCATCAACTACGACACGTATTCGTCGTTTATCAAGGAAACCAGAAACCCAGTTGATGAGCATATCATTTAACCCAAACGAGGTGAGTTTGGCAAGTAAACACTTATGCCCTTGGTCAAATGCCTTTGAGATATCTAAAGCGACTACAACTGTTTCACCGGACTGCTCTACTGTATTGTTCCAAACTTGGATCACATATGAAAGAAGATCACCTGTTGAACGACTTTGCCTAAACCCATATTGGTGGTCACTAAGGAGTTTGTTAGTTTCAAGGAACGTAAGCAGTTGCTGATTGATGGCTTTTTCCATGACTTTAGACAAAATGGAAGTGATGGCAATTGGTTGGTAATTTGAGGGATCGGTCTTAACGCCTTTTTTGGATATAGGTTGAACATTTTCTAACTTCCATGATGAAGGGAATTCCCCAGAAGACATAGAGATCGTATAGAGCTTAGATAGGACTGGTACTAGTTCGGGGGAACATTTCTTTAAGACAATAGCTGGGATACCGTCTGGGCCAGTCGCCTTATTGGGGATCAAGCCTACTGATGATCTATTCCAAGAGCTTGTACTGAAAATAAATTGGTTTCATAGCGTATGAAGAAGAGTTGACTAGGGGCACACCTTTTCCAGTATCATTGAGACACGAGTTTGATGCAAACAAGTCCACAAAAACATTGGCTTTGTCTACAAAATCAGCAACTACCGATCCGTCAATAGATGTCAGGAGAGGAAATGAAGATGTTCCAAAGTTTTTACTAATGGCTTTAGCTAAAGACCAAAATTTACGACTGCCTAAAGGAGATGTAGCTAGTTCATTGCATTTTCGTTGTTCGAACAACTTTTTAGTAAGGGCGAGAAGGAAGAATAAGGATGAGAATAAATTAAGGATGAAGGAAAAGGTAACTGGCAGCCCTTACCGAGCTCAGAAAATCGGAGACCAAATATTAAGCAGCCCATGGTAAGGGTGGTGGTACCTCCCCGGCTGGCATGGAGTATACATGCCTACTACCTACTAAACTTATGTTACACTGAAATAAAGAAGTTAATGTGAAAATTGTACGAACTGGGAAAAGCAGTAAAAAATTGTAGCAAATGTAATACAGCAATTTATAACTAAAAAATAGAATTTTTAAAAAGCTGAAATTTGTTTCTGCTCGGTTTCTGTATATTATCACATCTCGAAAACTACATGTATTATTATGGACAAGTACTCGTTAGAAAAGTTATAAAAATTCGCGTATTCAAGACTAATATTAATGGTTTATGAATAATTATGTATAACGTAGCAATGAAAGATGTCTCTTGAACATTTCATAACCTATCCAACGTCGTACCTCCCGTTAAAATCGGATTGACAGAACCCGATATATGACGTTTTTATGTTTACCAGAATCCGTCATCTTGTGACGTCATTTCCGGGAAAACGTAGGGGGTGAGGAAAATCCACCCGAGTTTTTTTTTACTCCCCAAACTATATATGTAATGAATCCGAAGAGAAACGCTCTGTACGCAGACTTGCATACAGAAGTGTTGACAGTCCCAGGATTATATGATATTAAACTTTTTTGACGCTCACAATTGATTATAGAGGTTTCGTAATTTTTTATAATTATACATTGCAATATTTTGTGACATTAAATATAGTAGTACTATGACAGGTGTTTCGAGAATCCGGTACATGGCATATGCGAATCATATTCCTACAGATAATATTAGAATTTGTTGGTGCAGCCTAAAACTCCACTTTTTCTATATGCCACTGAAGACAGAAAGGCCACGTATTTCATTCCCTCCCCAAGGGGGTAGGCGGGCTGCTCGAGCTTTCCGAGCTCCTTCAGCCACAATCATGAATTCCCAGCATACATACATACATTACGTATATATTCATGGTGGAATTAAGGATGGGTGTGGTCAGGATAGGATCGGAAGGAACGGAGTTAGGGTTTTGAGGGGGAAAATATTACCCCAGCATTCGCCTAAGCAGCCGTACATGGTGTGTATATACGCAGTGACCATGCCGCTACATGTGTATGAGGAAACCCCCCTGAAAACACCTCATACAAGGTAGACGGTAACGGGAATCGAACCCATTATCTCCCGAATGCTAGTCAGGTCGTGTCACCACTATGCTACCAGCTCCTATATGCTATTGCATGAATTTCATTAAAATTCCAGGCCTACTGAAGTCACGTGTCCTACTCCTATATAATCCGCCTGATACATAGACGTCATGAATCAATGCATTTTTAATCTTGAATGTTTATTATGCCGATCGTACAAATAATAGTTTAAGCACCACGCGCGTTAAGGGCTTTACTTTATATTAACATGTTTGATTAAAGATAATTATGATCAAACAAGTGTAGGGCTGCGGCAATTTTGTCTCAACCCCTTCCCTTTGTTTACAATTAATTTTATAAACTCCAGATCCACCCAGCTTATCCATTGTACGTGGATTTTAAAAATTTTCTTATATCTCTCTTTGTTGCACATAAATTATGGTCACTTCAAATGTGCAGATTAAACAAAAAAAATTCGTAATCACCCACAATACGAGTTCGGTAGATTCAAACCTACTGATATTTAATTATTTTCAGGAGTAGAAAATGAACACGATCGATACAAATTTAGAATCATATAAAAATTTATAACTGCATAATATAAATGCCTGTATTCAACGGCGCCCATAAGCAATTTGGTGTACCTACTCTCAGATTGAAAGGCGTAATAAAATCTGTACTCTGTCTAATAATAACTTACCGTAAATTTAATGTAAATATTGTACACCGATAAACACAATTTTACACTTTTGTAAAGCACTCACTGCATACAAAAATCCATTAATTGTACGAACTTATCCAGCTAAAATGCTTGTTATTAACGCAAAAATTATATTGTTATACTTATGTTATTAAATGACACAGTACACAGCTCATACAATTATGCAAAGGACTGCGACAATTAAATGTGCATTATTGAAAACAACATTATTCACTTCGTTCTTCACGCATGTCATCACTGATTCACTGCACTCTGTAAAATTACTAATTACCGAGGAGAATAACATTTCATGAGAAATATATTTAGCATTTCTAAACGTGCGTTCTCTACCGATAAGAAACTGCAGAGTAATGGATAAAAGACGTAAATAATGCGCATTTAAGGAAAGTTTTTGCTTAATTGCGTACTATTTTAATTATAGTAAACAAATTAAGTAATCTTCAATGTATTAATTTTAGTAAAGCGATCATGTGTCCTGCATTATGCGGGACAGCTGTTTTTTAAGGCGTTCTGTATTATACAGGACAGTCCCTTTTTTAAAGACATCATTTCGTATTTTTAATTATTTCAATAAATTACGTACATGTTTCGTGTCTACCAAGAAGTCACAATTTTGTCTCGTTTCTAACGTTTCACTGTTTAGAAGGAAATCTAGAAAGTACGAAAAATAGTGCGATCTTCAGATAAGACACAATAGGATGATATCAAAATTTCTACAAAATATGAGCCTATTTAGCGCGAAAAGAATTGGCTTACGACGGCGTTGTACGTGTGGAAATAAATATACCGGTGCTTGTAACTAAATATAGTGTAAATAGTTGGTTAGTTAAGGTTAAGTGTTAATAAATGACTGCTTTTAAATAAATAATCGTTATAGTGCAGTAGGACGGTAGAAAAGTCAGAAGGTGCCAAAAAGAAACTGTAGGTTCATTTAATAGAGAATTGGAAAGTGAATATTCATTTATCAAAAGGACAACCTCAGATAGTGATATAAAGCGCTTAAAGTGTTGTGCACAGTTTTCACTTAAGGCGGATATTGTTCAACACATGTCGATACTTAAGCATGAAAAGGCAGATATCACTGCTTCTAGTGGTAGCAAAGTGCCGTCTTTTTTTCGTAAGGACACATTTAGAAATGAAGAACAAAAGCTACCTGCAATTGACCACAATGTGATCCACAATCCGTCATTTCGTTCTATGGATTGCACTAGTAAGCTAATAAAAAATTTCTTCCAGCAAAAATTACATGTGCTAAAACCAAATCTGAATGTAAAAAGCTATGGTTATTTCTACTTTGATACTGCTCGAGCTGAACAATTAAAAGAATTTTGTGAGCATGTTAATGTTGATTACCTAAAAAAGGTTGGGAAGCAGTAAAACCAGATGATTAGCGTCCTTACCTTCGATAGAAAGAATATTAAAATGTTCAAACAGTTACAGAGTTACTTTCTCTCCTAAGAACAATGACCCACGTTGATTCTTAATAATTTTAAAAACCATTTTTTTAAGTTTGGCTACGGTTTCTTCGCTCACCAGCTTCTACATTTCATAAATGTGTGCTGCAAGTAGAATCTTAAAGATATTCAATGGTAGAGGTATACACGGTTCCATAAAATGTAAAGCAACAATAATTTAGCCTGTTCAGGTCTACAACCATAAAAAAACCGAAAAAAACACACACACAGACGCAGACGCAGACGCGGACGCAGACGCAGACGCAGACGCAGACGCAGACGCAGACGCAGACGCAGACGCAGACGCAGACGCAGACGCAGACGCAGACGCAGACGCAGACGCAGACGCAGACGCAGACGCAGACGCAGACGCAGACGCAGACGCAGACGCAGACGTAGACACAAACGCAAACGCATACGCAGACGCAGACACAGGCGCATACGAAGACACTGACACTGACACAGACGCAGACACAGACACAGACACAGACACAGACACAGACACAGACACAGACACAGACACAGACACAGACACAGACACAGACACAGAACACAGACACAGACACAGACACAGACACAGACACAGACACAGACACAGACACAGACACAAACACGGACACGGACACGGACACGGAGACTGACACGGATACGGACACAGACACGGACACGGACACGGACACGGACACAGACAAAGACACAGACTCAGTCACAGACACAGACACATACACAGGCACAGACACAGACACAGACACAGACACAGGCACAGACACAGACACAGACACAGACACAGACACAGACACAGACACAGACACAGACACAGACACAGACACAGACACAGACACAGACACAGACACAGACACAGACACAGACACAGACACAGACACAGACACAGACACAGACACAGACACAGACACAGACACAGACACAGACACAGACACAGACACAGACACAGACACAGACACAGACACAGACACAGACACAGACACAGACACAGACACAGACACAGGCACAGGCACAGGCACAGGCACAGACACAGACACAGAGACAGAGACAGAGACAGACACAGACACAGACACAGACACAGGCACAGGCACAGGCACAGACACAGGCACAGGCACAGACACAGAGACAGAGACAGACACAGACACAGAGACAGAGACAGACACAGACACAGACACAGACACAGACACAGACACAGACACAGACACAGACACAGACACAGACACAGACACAGACACAGACACAGACACAGACACAGACACAGACACAGACACAGACACAGACACAGACACAGGCACAGGCACAGACACAGACACCGGCACAGGCATAGGCACAGGCACAGGCACAGGCACAGGCACAGGCACAGGCACAGGCACAGGCACAGGCACAGGCACAGGCACAGGCACAGGCACAGGCACAGGTACAGGCACAGGAACAGGCACAGGCACGGGCATGGGCAAAGACGCACACGCAGACGCAGACGCAGACGTAGACGCGTACGCGGACGCGGACGCGGGCGCGGACGCACACGCACACGCAGACGCAGACGCAGACGCAGACGCAGACGCAGACGCAGACGCAGACGAAAGACGCAGACGCAACCGACGACGCCGACGCCGACACACACACACGCACACACGCACACACCCACACACGCACACACGCACACACGCACACACGCACACACGCACACACGCACACACGCACACACGCACACACGCACACACGCACACACGCACACACGCACGCGCACGCGCACGCGTACGCACACGCGCACGCGCACGCCCACACACGCACGCACGCACGCACGCACGCACACACGCACGCACGCACGCAGGCACGCAGGCACGCACGTACGCACACCACACACACACACACACATCACACACACACACACACACACACACACACACACACACACACACACACACGGGCACACACGGGCACACACACACACACACACGGACACACACACGGACACACACACGGACACACACACGGACACACACACACACGGACACACACACACGGACACACACACGGACACACACGGACACGGACACTGACACACACGGACACGGACACACACGGTCATGGACACACACGGACACGGACACGAACACAACCGTGATGGCCCACCTTCGCGAAGCTTGGCTAAAAGTCTATTTAGCGATAGTAAAAGAAAGTCGCTTACACAACCTTCTATACCTACATATGTCTATGTAGGTTGGAAGGTAAAAAGGTTAAAAATTTATTTCATTTCTTTTACTTTTCATGTTGTAGGTTGGAAGGTAATGTTGTACCATACCAGATAGTTTTACTTAAGGTAAAATTACGTAAAAGTAATTGTGGTTAATCAGAAGTTAGGGTGCATGAAACCTATTTTCGCACCGGTTGGCAGATACCTTAGGAAGGGCCCTGAGTGTGTTTTTGGGAACTACCTTTTCCTTTAACTGTCCACGAACGTGTTAAAGATATGACTACTTATACTGAAGACGATAACTGTAATTGTTATCGAAACATATAGATTTATATAAAATATAAACATAAAAATACACCATTAAAATCCCAAACGGTAAGCATTTTAATTATGTTACCATGACTACTTTATTTTACTCATAAATTTTCTCATGATTATGATACTTGTATTGAAACGCATAGAAAAATAAATAGTTTCATGGGCAAAATAAGTAAACTTCTAAATTTAATTTTTTGTGCATGATGTTGAACCTGGCTCACTTAGGTATGTCATTTGTTTCTATGAATAAAAATGCATTAAATGTATGATGTGGTTATACATTTTAAATTGCCAGTCCTCAATACTGATGTTATGAGTTTTTCATGTCTTCATTCGTTCGGTTTTCATAATCGAAAACTTATTATTGTGAATTCATTTCCAAATTAATTTTTTTTTTGTTTTGAAATGAAAATTAATTGTTCATACTTTTTCAGGTGTTGTAGGTAGCGGAAGCCGAAATTGAATCAGTAACTGCGCTGTAATGTTTAAGGTTGTATGTGGGGGTGACAAAGGCGCAAAGTTTCAAAGCGCGAGCGCTTCTTTTACAATTTACCATCATAGTAAAATCTACCGCGATTCAGGAATCACGTTTAAATCTCTTGTTAGTTCTTTCGCATCTACGAAAAGAAAAACGTAAACAAAGTTTGGAAAGTTTCAGTTTTTAGCAATGATTATTACTTAACTCATCGGACTGCTAATTCTATTTACGTGAGTATTAAAACATTTGCATAATTACTAATTATTAACAATAACGCGTAAAAATTGTTTATAAAGTTTCACTCAGTGATTGAATCTGATCAAATGACATCATCGGCCGATTATGGAAAATGATGATTTCAATTGTAATTATTATTGAAAAAAAAAGATCAAAAAAGAAGATTGCTCTAAAAGAAGTGATATTCCATCATCGTTTACTTATAAAGTATAATCAAGTTTATAGGGCGGGAGTGTGTTAAAATAATTAAAACTGTTTAAATTAGATCCATATCCATAACTGGTAAAAAAACGTAGGTTGTTATTTTTGGATTATACTTCGCATTTTACATTATTTCCATTTCATTAAAATGTGTCATGTGTAAGTGTGAGTGTGTGTGTGTGCCTCACCTTACCTGTTTTATATTATTTGCCGATATTACGGGAGCTTTAATTTTATTTATATCCATTATTACCGCAATAAATCGTTTTTTGTATCGAAAAACCATTTTAGCGTTTATCCATCAACACTATCGATTTATACATCCTACGATCACATTTTAAGTATACAGCGAGAAATTTAATTAATTAACGGAATCTTATACGCACATAATTATGTGTAAAATTATTCAATGTTTTATGTATTTTACCTGCTATATAAATTTCTGCTTATTTGCACTGAATATTCGTAATAACCTTTTCGTGACAGTAGCTACAATTGCTATTGAATATAAGTTTGTAAAACTTGCATTTAAATACGCAATTTATACCCAAAAGATATGTACTTATTATTCAATTATTAATGTAAATCGTGAAAGTTTTCATTTTCATGCTGATTTAATACTGATGGTGTATCGTACCTATCGTATTTATTTTGTACTGTCTAAATCAGTAATGCCAAACCAAAAAAAATTATTAAATTTTCATTCTTTAATGTTAATTCATGGAATTCCATATTTAATAGCTTATTTATTTCAATACGAGTGTCCATACAGCATGTATCATTACCAAGGTAAAATATACACCGTGTCCTAGATAACGATGCCCACTATGGGGATCTCGGACACGGGAAGAGATGGAGGGTCGGTTAAATGGAACAAAAGTTACCCATTTGAGAGGATGTATTTATGGTCTTTGTAGAATTCGAATATCTCTTTTACTTTTTGAGATATTTGAAAAAAATTGAATTTTCTGATTTTCGTTTTTATTTTTTTCTGACCTTATTTGAAGAGCTATCAAGGAAAGAAGAGCACATTTTCATTGCCACTTTTCTAGCTCTACTTAATGCTGTTATTCAATTTTGATACAACGTTTCGTTTGATAGCGACCATAATCAACTTTATTTTTTTCAACACACGAAAAAATTATTTTTGCCATATTTAAATTCTCTCCTTGATTCTGAATTCTACGATATATCACACTTTATATTTTTGATGCGTTTCGGATGGGACAATTCATATTCAATGTAAAACATCAAAAACGTACAGTTAAAACTAATACTAGAAACATTAGGAAACCGTAAAATTATTATAAAATTATGTTTTGTAATTTTAAATGAATTTTAAAGGTTAATAAACTCACAAAAGATGTTCAAAAATATTCCCGTTATTCTCTAAACATAAATAGCATCTTCTAACTGTTGCATCTAAAACATTCTTCAGCATTTGAGGAGTAATACTAGCAAACGCATCTAGAACTAATCTTTGTAAAATTTCTTCGTTTTCAATATCGTTTCCATAAATGTAATTTTTAATGTATCCCCAAAGACAAATATCCAAAGGTGTTATATCTGGAGAACGGGCTGGCCACAGTACATTTGCAAGAGTGCCAATACATCTTTCTGGAAATCTAACTGACAGGTATTGTCTGACAACTCTGGAATTATGTGCTGGTGCACCGTCCTGCATAAACCAACAACCTTCAACTTCTTGGAAAGGCAAATCATTCAAAGCTATCTCTAATTAATTTTGGAGTAAAATTTAGTAACGTCTAGAATTTAAGGACACGTGGTAAATGAAAGGACCTACAATTCGAGTATCGAATATAGCAGCCCATATATTAAATCCAAAACAGTGTTGGTGTTTGGCCGTTTTGTACAGACGTGGATTTACTCTTGCCCAATAATGACCATTTCTACGATTAAAAATTCCATTATTATTAACCATACTTTCATTGGACCATATTATTTTATTCGGAAAATAATCATTGTCTTGAGATTGACGTGTATACCATTCGGAAAATATTCTACGTCTTTCTGGGTCACCTGGTCGAAGTCCTTGGCAAATTCTAAATCTATATGGATGTACTTTCTCCTTCTTTAGAACATAATGAGCAGTGGAATGGGCTATGCCAATTGCCTCTTCAATTTTCCTAGTAGAAACCTGTAGATTTTCCGTTACAGATTTTACAGGTTTTTTGAACGCACGATATTCTTTTAGATTAACTGCTAATGTACGAAAAGTTCTTTTGTAAGGTTGACGCCTTTCTGGATATTTGTTTAAATACATTATTTCGGCTTCAGAGCAATTACGTTGACACAAAATGTAACACGTCAGTATATCGAATTTTCCATTATTTGAAAAATGTACTCCAACCATATTGTTTTTAGGTAAACACAAAATGTAATTAACTTAAAGACCACCAAACAAACGTAATACGGACAACAATCAATTATGACAGGTAGGTAAACAAAATGCAAAGCCAACTTAATTTTATCAAATGCATCAGTACGACGGAAGATGTATTTTAACTGTTTAATTAATAGTATTTTCACTAAATACATGCTTATGAATTATTTTATTCGCAACAGGCATTAGAAAATGAGAAACATTATTTTATAATAATTTTACAGTTTTCTAATGTTTCTAGTATTAGTTTTAATTGTACGTTTTCGATGTTTTATATTGAATATAAATTTTCTCATCAGAAACGTATCAAAACTATAAAGTGTGATACATCGTTGAATTCAGAATCAAGGAGAGAATTTAAATATGGCAAAAATAATTTTTTCGTATATTTAAAAAAATAAAGTTGATGATGGTTGCTAACAAACAAAACGTTGTATCAAAAATTGAATAACAGCATTAAGTAGAGCTAGAAAAGTGGCAATGAAAATTTGCTTTTCTTTTCTTGATAGCTCTGCAAATAAAAAAAACGAAAATCAGAAAATTCAATATTTTTCAAATATCTCAAAAACTAAAAGAGATATTCGAGTTCTACAAAGACCATAAATACATCCTCTCAAATGGGTAACTTTTGTTCCATTTAACCGACCTTCCATTTCTTACCGTTTCGGAGATCCCCATAGTGGGCATCCTTATCTTGGACACGGTGTATAAATAAAATAATAAGTAGCTATGGTAACGAATCATTAAGAAAAAAAGCAAACTTAATGTAAATTATAATTCTATATTTAAAATAATAATAAAATAAGGTTTTTATTGCAAAAATGTAAAAATTGATTTGTCTGTGTTTAAATTTGTATCACCTACGTTCTTTGTATCTAATATCAAAGTTCCTAAGTGTTTGTCCAATGTAGACACAATTACAGAATGTGCAGTTTAAAATGTCGTTAGTTGAATCTTTTGTATTGAATAAAGGTTTAAGACCAATGGCATTAGTTTTTAAAACTTTTTTTTTATTTCTTGTTCTTTTGTAATATATGAGCTACTTTTTCTGATGTGTATTTATTTTCCATCGGTTTTTGTGTTAATTCGGTAAACATTTTTTATAGATAATTTGTATTCTTGATTTTTAACTGAAGTGTATATTATAGTTAAAGTGCAACCATTTGCTTGTGCAGTTTATTTTATAATTGATATTTCGTTATTGAAATTTGTTTGGTTTAATGGTAATGACATTGCTCTGTGTACTAATGATTTATATGCAGCTAACTTATGTGATTTACGGTGATATGGATCCGCATGTACAGGTTTTCTGAATACGGAGAACCCAAACTTGTTCTAGAAAATTAACAACTACATGTTGTTCTTTCTCTGGTGTAAATTGCAAATATTAATGAAAAACTCATCAGCATAACCAAACCATTCTTATCAGAAACAAATCCAAAAATTGGATGTTATCCATAAAATATTAGCTAAAATGAATGAAATTGGACTGCCCATAGATAAACCATTTTTTGTAGATAAATCTTATTACTGAATGTAAAATAATTTGATTGAGACAGAGATTAAATGCTTGAATAGACTCCGTTCACTGAACCAATCCAAACAATTAATTTAATTAAAAACATTCTTGAGGAGGTATTCTAGAAAACTTCAAACCTTATCACTTATGCAGTGGCAATTTTATGTTTTGTAGTTTATTAATCACTTCTAAAGAATTCTTAATAGAATCTTTTGATTTGTACTTGCAATTGCTGGTTATGTGGTTTAGTTCCTTGTGTATAAAAAAGTACTGGTCTAATGGGCATATTAGATTTGTGGATTTTTATGAAACCGTATAGTTTTGGCGGTAAATCTGTAAAGCGGGTATTGCAATTTTGTACAGCTTGTTTTACATCTTCTTGAAATTTTGTTGTAGGGTCTCTTTAATTCTTCCAAACTTTTGTTAATAATCAAATCATTAACTTTCCGTATATAACTATCGTTTCAAATAATTATTAAAGTGTTAACTTTGTTTGCTCTACCAGGATTAAACTCTGTAAATAAATTAGCAATTCGAAATTTGGCATAATTATAGTCATCATTTCTAAGATGCGTTTCGCTTTCTCTTTAGGTAATTTTGTTGGTGAATATGGGAGGAGGTCAATACTTAATATCTTGGTTAAGAAATTTTAATTCTTTATTATTAAATTGACCATTTGACAAGTTTACGAATCTTGTGTGAAAATTGTACAAATTGCTCTTGTTTATATTGGTGTTGTTTTTGGATAAGTTTTAGAATATAATTTTTTTGTGTGCTGTTTTTCTACGTTTGATCTAATTGTCACTTTATCTAACGTTATTGTCAAATATATCACACTCAATATTATGTATTTTCTATAAAATTTCAGAATAGAAGACCTTTAAATAAACATGCAGGATATCTCTAATTTGAAACCACTTTTTAGCTTCTTCGTTAATCCATCTTTTTTTATCTTTACACATTTAGAGAAAACCGCAAATTTTAAACAAGAATTCACAAGCGCCAAAACTATACGGTTTCATAAAAATCCACAAACCAAATATTCTCATTAAACCAGCAGTTTCTTAAATCCAAGCACTTAATCGTATCTTAGCAAATAAACTAAACCACATAACTAACAATTTATGCTAAAAGATAAAGAAATTACATTACAAATAAATGAAAAAAATGAACTACAAACAAAATTATCACTACATAATATACTTGTAAGTTTTGATGTTACTAGTATGGTTTTAATACCTCCTCAAGAATGTATGGGTTTATTAAATAACGTATTTAATAGTAATGTTCAATTAGTTATAAGAATGGAGTTAATTCAATTATTTGATCTTTGTGTTAATGAAAAGTATTTAACATTCAATAATAAGATTTATCTACAATTTTACTCATTTTAGCTAATACCTTTAATTTTAAATCAGATTTTATCGATGAGTTCTTAGCTAATATTAACAATTCAACAATTAAAAAATCTTTAATGTTTAATAATTGTTTCATTTTATAGTTCTTTGATAAAAATGTGCACAAAAAATGCGTACAAAAAAAGTGCATTAAAAAATTTTAAAAAAATTCTGAACAGTTCGTTGTTTAAATCTAAACACTTTATCCCTTGCCATTTTTTTTAAGGATTGGGTTTTGAGTCAAAAATTATTGAAGATTTTAAAATTTTGATTTACTTTGGTAAATAGCATGAAAAATTGACGCTTTCAAAAAATATATTTTCCATAAAAATTTGGTATTCATTTCCGTAGAATACGAATCATAAAGTTGACCTTAAAATAACCTTCATAAAACGAGATCAAGATCATTCCAAGAAATATTCAGTTGATCAAGTATAAATGGAACACACACACACACACACACACACGCACACGCACCCGCACACGCACACGCACACGCACACGCACACGCACGCACAGATATATATATATATATATATATATATATATATATATATATATATAATCAAGGTTGTTAATCGTGGATGATTAAGTTAAAACAAAAAGAAAAATTTTTAGTGAGTAGCAGTCAAGGTCGTGGGGCTAGTTTAAAGTAAAGAACAGGTCCATTGTTCAAAGGGTAAATTTATTACCTTTGTCAACCAATCTACAAGAAGTTATGCGTTAATTATACATATAAATTAAAATAAGATAGTAACTTACGATCGTGGATACAGTTAAAAATTTTTAAGCAGCATTGAAACAAGACATTTCAATTTAAATTTGAATTATACGTCACAATCAATTTTTAAACTTTGACAAAAAAAATCATTGTCTTAGTTATGGTGTGTTAAGTGTAAAAGTGTTATGAAAGGATTGTTTAGGGTTTTTGAATGTCCTTTATTACATAGGACTATGTGGGACATTCTGAAAACTAAAACTAAATGAAAGCATAATATACTAAGTTCGATTCATGAGATACGTCTAAACAGAGTTATTCATAACAACTCTTTTACACTAAACCAACTTTTCAGAAAGCTTGTAGCATCCATAAACAAGCTAGCACTAGAGGAGAACCACCTAACCTCCCTCTGGCCCATACAAATGCAGCAGAGCATATATAGAAGAGAGCAGTAAACCACTCAAAGTGAGAACTCAGGAGCATAAGAACAACATTCGCAGGGCACCAGGAATCACCTAACAAGTCTAGAACGAAGAGGAGAAGAGCCTAAGCGCAATACACCGGCGCAACATGCACAATAAACTATTGGGTAACCACGAAAAGTTTTATATATATATATATATATATATATATATATATATATATATATATATATACTATATAGTTCTAAATAATGTATATTGGATTGCTCAGTGGCTCAGCGATAAAGGTGTCAGACTTACAACTCAAAGGTACCAAGTCCGAATCTGAGAGTAGTCAAATGCTTGAGAAAAAATCCGACTCAGTCCTTCGCAGTACAGCCTGATGACGGAATCAGAGTCCGCTTTCGAAACGTCGCGTTAAAAAGTGAACTAAACTATGGAAATAGGCCGACTAACCCAATTAAGTTATAAACCACAGTTAAAAAACACTTACAATACAGAATTAGTAACTCGGTAGGGCCCCGAATTCTAAAAACTTTTCAGAAAGCTTGTAAGATCCATAAACAAGCTAGCACTAGAGGAGAATCACCTAACCTCCCTCCGGCCCATGCAAATACGGCAGAGGATATATGAAAGAGAGCAGTAGACCACTCAAAGTGAGTCCTCAAGAGGATAAGAACAACATTCGCAGGGCACCAGGAATCACCGAACAAGTCTGGAACGAAGAGGAGAAGAGCCAAAGCGCAATACATCGGCGCAGCATGCGCAATAAACTACTGCGCAACCACGAAAAAGTTTTATATATATATATATATATATATATATATATATATATATATATACATATATATACCCAGTGGCTCACCGGTAAAGGTATCTGACGTTATGTTTCGCAATATTTGAAAACCTCCGCATCCGCATTACATCCGCATCACAAAAAAATGATGCGGATACGGAGCCAACGTAGGTGTAAAAATTGAAGCGGATATTCACGATATGAGGATGCGGATGCAGATATCCGTAACAACTTTAAGGGAAACCATGACCACTCTATAATTTCGCCTTCTTAACTCAACCAAAAACATCGGACGTATGGGCAACAAAAATGTTTAAGGTTTAATTGGTCTCCCACAATATTCGAGGCTTACCGTTTTAATACTTAATGCACTATTTTATGTTAGTCCACGAGCACATGAATAATTATTGGCTCTTTTACAAAAGAAAATAGTCTTTCCTCTTATTTTATTCTGTTAGTGAAGTTTCCTAAGCTTTACCACAAACTTAACTAAAATAAGAATAAATATCCCAATTGTTTTTTTAGTCTAGGAGTACTTTAAATATTATTATACATTCGGCTAGCTTTACCACAAATTTAACAGCAACAGGAGTCCAAAAAGTTTTATTTGCTTTAGATGTGGTCCTTCCCACTATACCATAAACCTAACACCAACAGGAACAAGTATATGCTAGTAAACCTACTTAACTCTTGAGTATTGAGATAGTGAATAAATTAATTTTAGAATTAGTTTTTCATTTTAACTAATGTGTCTGATTATTTATTTTTTTAATGAGGTTCTACTAAAATTATATGCATAATTGAAAGACTCAAAATAGGGCAGAAGGCCCACTAATCCTCTCTCTTCTTTCTGGTCCCTTTATGACTTTTGATCGTATGTTAAGTTAAGTAATGTTTATAGAAATTTATATGGTATGCTTTTTTCCAACTGTACCATGTTTTACCTTTTTCCTTTAGCCTTGTCGTTATTACCTTTAATTGGAATTGAAATCGAAAATATTCGTTTTGAGGTCCCCAGAGTGTTTTTTTCTTAAATGTCAAAAACGTTGATTTGTGTGTGTGTGTGTGTGTGTGTGTGTGTGTGTGTGTGTGTGTGTGTGTGTGTGTAGTGAGTGAGTGTGTGTGTGTGTGTGTGTGTGTGTGTGTGTGTGTGTGTGTGTGTGTGTGCGTGCGTGCGTGCGTGCGTGCGTGCGTGCGTGCGTGCGTGCGTGCGTGCGTGCGTGCGTGCGTGCGTGCGTGCGTGCGTGCGTGCGTGCGTGCGTGCGTGCGTGCGTGCGTGCGTGCGTGCGTGCGTGTGTGTGTGCGTGTGCCTGTGTGTGCGCGCCTGTGTCAGCATGTGCGTGTGCGAGTGTGTGTGTGTGTGTGCGTGCATGCGTGCGTGCGTAAAAAGGGTTTGATGTAAATCTAAGAAAATATTTTGTTTTACGATTCATTTACTGTTTTTTTTTGTATTGAATAGACTCAAATAAATAAAGGTGATAAAATACTTTGTGTCGGTTAACTCAATTTTTTATAGTTTTAACAAGATTCTGCTATTTTCAACAAAAAGCTAACAGAAACAAGAATAAATATGTGCAATAAATCTTTGATGTCGTACAGCCCATCATTTTAAAATAATTCGCGACTAGAAAAAGTTGTTTTGAGTACATTTATCCCTGATTCTGCTACCGTTTGGATGAACTTAGCAAAACCCGGTTTAAAAACAAAGCAGAATTGGACAAAATTCATGTTTTGGTATTGCAATAACTTATATATTTTCAACTTTCCAGAAACTCATTGTGTCTGGCCTAGATCAGCAAAACGTAAATATTGTTAGGTTGCATCTCTGACTTTTAATGCATGAACATTTACCAACAGATATCATAGATATTAGCGCCGTTTGGCACGTAGATGGCGTCACCAAACAAATTTATACAAATATTTTTAGTGAATTGATAGCGTCAGCACAAAAAATATGTATCACATGTTCACATACTATTTTTGCGCGTATTCGCAGATGCAGGACTCGGCTAACGCCTCTGCCCCCAGTTCTACTCATATTCGAAAAGTAATCGTGATACACATAGCTATCAGGTATACTTCCATTAGGCTCTACTAGCTTTGCTATAAAGCAAACAAGATATATATATATATATATATATATATATATATATATATATATATATATATATATATATATATATATATATATATATATATATATATATATATATATATATACCTGGAGGTATAATTATTCTAGACTGCACTGCGCGGAAGGGCATTTGAAAGATCTACGATTTCTTAATAAATTTATTATTATTATTAAGTACTATAGTTCCTTTAAAAAAGTAGGAGAGAAATCAGTTCTTGGGTATTTAAGTAGCCTATAAAATGTTTATTAAATCAGTACTCTATATTGCTGTTGTTGTCAGGTGGGTTGGCAACACGAATTGTGCCGCTGAAATTAAATTTTGCGCCCCCATAGGAAATAAGCAAAACTTCCATAAACATTGCTAACTTCACGCAGCCGCAAACTTTTGGATCAATCATACTTTTCTTACTCAGTAGTTAGGTCCCAATTATGTGCCATTTTGTGCCGTTAAAATAAAATTTTGCGACCTTAAAGGAAAACAGTTAGTGTAAAATTTGACTCCATAGCCGTGAACGTCTGCATAAATCAATTTTGTATTAGCAGTAATTAAACTCCAATTGAGCGCAGTTTTGCGCCCCTGAAATAAAACTTGTTATTACAAAAATTACATCGGCAGGTTAACTTAATATGCTTAGGAATAAATTTTTTCTTGCACTATAATTAGGCATTCATTATGTGCTGCTCTACGCCCTTAAAATAAAATGTTGCGCCCTTACAGAAAAGAATTTATTGTAAAATTACGCTGACACATCTAACTTCACAGCCGTGAACGTTTGCATAAGTCAGTTTTGTTTTAGCAGTAATTAAACGCCAATTTTGCCTTTGCGTCGTTTTGCGTCGCTAAAATAGAATTTTGCGCCTCCATAAGAAATAAGTTATTGCAAACATTACATATGTACCTTAGCTTCATAGCCTTACGAATAAATTAACCTGTTCTTGCACGATAATTAGGGACCAATTATACCATTTATTATAAAAATTACATCGATATGGTTAACTTTGCAGCCACGAACTTCGGAATAAATCATTTTTATCTTAGGTAGTAATTAAGCGCCTATTCGCGCTTTTAGCGCTGTTAACGTTAAATTTTGTGCCCCATAGTTAACAAGTTATTGCAAAAATACATCGATACGGTTAACTTCACCTCCATGAACTTCTGAATAAATGATTTGTTTTATGCAGTAATTAGGCGTCTACTATGCGCTGTTGGTGTTATTAAAAGTAAAATTTGCGCTCCTATCGGAAACTAGTTATTGTAAAACTTCACACAGCGTTACGTTCTGCATAAATGAATTCTTTCTTACACAGTACATCGGTCCCAATTATGTGCCATAAAAATTTGCGCTCTTATAGGAAACAAGTTATTGTAAAATATACATCGATACGTCTAACTTCACATAGCATTACGTTCTGCATAAATTAATTCTTTCTTACACAGTAATTAGGTGACAATTAATTATACACCGTTAAAATTAAATTTTGCGCTCTCATAAAAAATAAATTGTTACAAAGATTACATCGATTTCCATTATAGATATATTTATAACGTTTCACGTATTTTCTTACATTAACTTTTATAATATAAGTTTAATCGGATTCTACATTGCTATTACTAATCTTAACCCTAAGTGAACTCCAACTGGCGTGTTATGCTTTAAATATGGTTATCGTTATAAATTACTTATGAAATATTCTAATATACAAAGCTACCTACTTACCATTTAAATTCATTAGGTTGCTTATCTACTATAATACAGTAATTGAGCACCAATTATGCGCTGTTTTACGCAAAACAGCCCATAATCAGCAACTAATTAACGTGCAAGGAAAAACTAGTTTTCTACAGAAGTACACAACTATGAAGTTCGTCCTGTCGATGTAATTTTAACAAAATCCTGTTTCCTACAAGTAGACAAAATTTAACCTCAACGGCGCAAATTATCGCGCAAGTTTATTCATAGGAGTATGAAGTTAGGCTTGCCGATGTAATTTTTGCAATTACTGCGTAAGAAAGAACTTATTTATGCAGAGAGTAACGGCTGTATGAAGTAGTCGTCTCAATATAATTTTTGTAATAACTTCTTTCTATGAGGGTGCAACATTTTATTTTAGCGACGCAAAACAGAATATAACTGGCTCCTAATTACTAACCAAGAAAAACGAGTTTGTGCAAAAATTTACGGCTGTGAAGTTTGCCGTTTAGATGTAATTTTTGCAATATCCTATTTTCTGTGGGAACCCAAATTTAATTTAGCTCCGCCAAATTACTAAATAACAAAAAATTGATTTAGGCAGTGGTTAACGGCTGTGAAGTTAGTCATATTAACCTGATTTTTAGAATAACTTGTTTGCTATAGTGGTACAAAATTTAACTTTAAAAGCGCGAAACAGGTTATAAACAGAAGTTCACAGCTGTGAAGGCGTGTCGATGTAATTTTACAATAACTTCTTTCCTATAAAAGCGCAAATTTTTATTTTAATGGCGCCCAATTGGCGCCTAATTACTGCATAAAAAAATATGTTTCCAAAAGTTCGCGGCTCCGTGAAGTTAGCCGTGCTTATAGAATTGTTGCTACAAGTGATTTCCTATTGGTGCGCAAAACTAATTTTAACTGTGCATAATAACGCTTTATTATAGAGATGTTTAAATCACTTTCGACTTTCGTCATACACGTATGTTTTTTCATTTTATCCTAAAACTTTTTCTCATGTTATAAAGACGGAATATTTATTGCAGTAATTCAACATCACAATACACTTCGCATTTTTTTCTAATCTGTTAGCAACCTTTGATACAAAAAAGTGCGAACTTTTGTCAATTATGGTATTCCAAGGGACAATTTTTTTTACCGGTATGATCGTTACTATGTTAACATTTCGACACCAAAATCCCAAACTGGTGGCGAAGGGTTTTGTTGAGGGATGTTACCCAATAGCAACAGCCTTGAGGTAAAATTTTACCTGAAAATTTTCCAAATAAAGTTCATTGGATGTGTTATAGTATTAATTTTTCTATTATTATATGTAAACTGTTAAAAATGTATGTTAATATGATTAAAATACTTACTAGACCATCAGCCCATAAAGGTAAAGTGCATGTTACCGACATAGCTTAGTGTTATGGGCGGGGTTCTTACTCAGTACTCCAAAATGGCACTCAGGGCAACTAAACAAAGTTAATTGATTTATAGTGGGAAAAAAGTCATGCTTTAGGTCTTAAAATGATGACCTAAAGAAAACACTTACCTCTACCTGAAATTCTACTTCAAAAATATTTACGCAAAGCTCACCTATATTTAAATAAAATTTTAAGTTTCATTTAAAATCCACAAAAATGGCGATAACTAAACTCATTCATTATACTTTTTCGGTGTAAACTTCAACGTAAAATTATTTACTGATTAACAAAAAAAAATAACTGGTCAACACGGTTATTAATTATTCAATTTAAAATAAATGTTTGTCACAACAAAAATAAACAAAACGCGATGGAATATTTAAAAGTCACTTAAAATTCATCAACAAAAATCAAAACTTACTCTACATTTCTGGATGTTAATAGCTTTAATTTCGGCAACTTTTAAACTTTGTCGAACTAAAATCAACGTGCTTTTAATTTGGTGAAGGTAAAATAAATGCCCAAATATTACACTACAAATATCTATATTACGATTAAAAGACAGCATAAAAAATGTATACAAAGGTTAAGTACAATCAAGAAACATTCCCCTGGCTGCGGTGTGGAAACAAAAGTAATTCGACAAAACAAAAAAGTACCTAATACTACAACTGTCGCTAAGGTCAAGGAGAAGTAATATCAATTACTTTTTCTTGCGTAAGCATCACCAATACATATATACAAATAACAATATTAGAAAGTATTATTTACTGCAGGTGCGAAATCCCGATTCGCCACAATTCAATTTAAATCTAACTAATTTTATTACTACAATAAGAACAAACAAAATCTTTCTAATAATCAAAAACATTAAAACTACAATGATATAAATAAATTTCCACTTCGACATTGAATAAAACTTTGAAATGACACCAAACATTATTATCAACAAGCGTATTAATATACAAAGGAAGCAAATGTTACCAACATCCTCTCGCAATTTCCATTGTTCTACTCCGAATTCCATCAACCAGCTGACAACTTTTTATTATAAACGTCGGACAAACACAAATTGAACAAAATCCCTTCTTTTTAACCCTTTATAGGACCAATTATGGCATTATCTAATGTTAGGTTTTTTCGTGTGATTTATGTTTAGTTGTAGATAACATAGTAGTTAATAACTTCAGAAATATAAAAAAAGTCATATTTTAGCTTTTAAAGGGTGGTAAATTATTATACCATAGTACATTGAGTGCAACGACTTAAACAAACAAAACCTGGTAAAATAATTTACCACAAATCGAAAAAAATATTCTGAAATACAAATAAATGTTCTAATTGAAAGAAACATAAAATTTATAATATACATATATTTACACTTAAATAAACATAATCTATTTAGATTTATTTGACCTGTTTTGGTGAAACGGGTTAAAACAATTTTTACATAAAGTAACATTACAGGCTTTACAAACCAAATTGCTACGTTTTTGTTTCTCCCGGGTACTGCAGAATGCACATCTTCTGTACGTGGAAACTATTGGTAAGTGATTTCCTACATCCTGTAGTTGAATAGAGTTATGTACCTCTTCCATGTTTATTATTTTTTTCGGCCAGTTCCTTCTTGATCGTCTGGTCCACCTCTTCGTAGAGTACTAGAAAAAGTACCAATAAGCTGATCTAACAGGCAGTTCCTGAACTGCAAGCGTGTCATGCAGTTAGAGGTATGATTTTCACTTATATATTTTGTTTTATGTAAGATATAAGAATTTACCACTGCTGCATCCGTGAAATAAAAAAAACAGCTTCATCCACCATCTGCGTGACTTCCATGCAATATTATATGTTGAATGCAGTTGGTCAAAATGGTCAACACCGCCCATATGCAAGTTATAGTCTTGGATAGTCCTGGGACAAATCACACTTTCTTTCTCTCCTTTCTTATTACGCCTTTGAACAACAGCTTTCTCAGAAGGATCATGCATATTACTGGCAACGATAACAGGTTTGGGACTTCTATCTTTCCATTTATACACAGTAACGTTATCACCGGAACTAGCGAAATCAAACTGTCCCAATGATAAGTTTTTATTTTGACATAACTTGTCATGCGGAAAGTTTTTTCTATTTATACGAAATGTTCCCCAAGCAAACAAAGATTTTTCCGATATCAATTTTGTCAGCAATGAAAAATTGTCAAAATACAGACAGTATCCATGTCCTGATAGAGGTTCCGAAATATTCAAAACAACTCTCTCTCCTAAAGTGAGTCCGCCTGGATTTGTAGACTTTCCATGGTAAACACTGAAATCCACCATATACCCTGTATTAGCACAAGCCATTGCCCAAACTTTTATTCCCCTCTTGATAGGCTTTAATGGTATATATTGCTTAAGTGCTGTCGGACCTTTGAAAGCGGCCATACTCTCATCAATGGAGATGAATCTGGATGGCGCAAAATTTTCTTTGAATTTGGCCGACAAATGGTCTAATAAAGGCTGCACTTTATACAATTTGTTGTAGTCACCATCTTCCTTTTTAGGCATTCTTTCATTATCAGCTAAATGAATAAATCTAAAGATTTTTAAAAATCTTTTCATTGTCATCACACTTGTAACACGTTCATTTCTAAAATTTGGATTGTTCGACCAGTATAATCTCATGCTTGGTAAACTGTTGATACCAAATAATATCAGTAAACCGATGAATGCTTTTATTTCATCAATGTGTAATCCGAAATTTACACCTTTCTATGATGCATACAAATTACTTTGCTCTATAATAACTGTCATTATATTACTATCAAAATAGGACTCGAAAATAGAGAGGACGTTACCAGTAGAAAATTCACACTGTGCTCCAAAAGATTGATCAAACTTAAAAGTTTTAAAACATAGATTAGGAAGGGGTCACTTTTTTTCCCACTTCATTTTCTCAGACTAACCACTTGAAGCTTGTATCTTTACCGCTTTTGTTTTGGGTTAGGTAGCTTCTTCTTCACCATCTTCAGAAGATTCTCTTGAAGCAAAATGATGTAAGGGTCTTTTTCGCACTTTGTCATCAACAATAAAATCAGGATCATCCATACTGTCATCTGATGAATAAAATTTCGTGCCTTCGTCATCTTCCTCTGACTCGACAACTGAGGGTTTATGTAATCTTTTAGCTGGGACTGTTGCTCGCAGTCCCTTGGAGGTGGAAGGAGTTTGATCCATATATTCCAGAACGGCAGTAGAACGTCTTGATGATCCAGAGGAGTCATTTGATTCACTCAAGGGGGTCGAGGAATTTCTACTTGATCTATTCGATTGGAAAACTTGTAGTGGAAAATCATCCTCGGCATCAGAGTCTCCACCTACATCAGAGTCTACAGCTTGCTGATCCGTTATTTCTTCCTCATCGCACAACTCTGCAAGCAGATCAAATGCTTCTTCATGTGACATTTTTGATAAGTCAAACCGTTTTGCCTTATCTGAAAAAAAAACAAGGCAATATTAGACTTGCCCAATATACACATGAGCTCTAAAATGGTTAAATCATCTTTGCCGATCAAATATTACTGAGATTTTGAGCTTTGTATTTTAGAATATTGTTAACAGAATATATTGCATTATTTTGCAAAATATAAAACTATACGTATTTAAAAAAAAACATCAAAGATTGAAAAAAAATTTTAACCTACAAAATATAAAAAAAAATACTTAAGTCTGCAATATTTAAAGAAAACTGGCTCTAAGTAATTGAATAAGCATAAAAAAAAATTTTCTAATTAAAATAATCCAAAATACTTACTGATTTTGCTGAAATTCGTAAATTCTGAACCGCTTTAAATGTCAGTAACGCACATTGACACAAATACGTAACGTCATATGACAACTTGGTAAATATTTTTACCACTAAATTTTCTAATGGTAAATTTTCTATATTTTGAACCATATGTCATGCGGAAAATTATTAATTATAATAATATAATATTAATTATATAACTTATATAAATTCTTAAACTTATAATAAACTGGCTTTTTAACTTTCACAAAAAAAAAAACTGCACGTGATACTTTTCTATTACGCTCAAAAATCACGGTAATAATGTCTATAATTTCAATAAATCCAGATTAATAAATTCGAGAAAGTTTTTTAACATAAATTCATAAAATTCGCTACACCCAAGGCGCCAACGCCGGTTATAGGTTAATACAAAGGCCCTTTTTCTTTCTTCTAATCAGCACAAAGCTAAATTCCCGATAAGACGGCATAAAAAAAGCGCGCCTCCACTTAACCATAACGACACGGCGTCACAATAATTCGCCCTACATCTTAACAGTTTTCTACTTCAACTTTCACGATCGAAATTTCAACTCTAACTGTTGCCTTACGAATTTAACAGATCCCACCATACCACATTTCACGTCAAATCACCAATAAAAAAAAAACAATTCCTTCAAATCGTAAACGGGATGATTTTCGGGAACTGAGTTGGGAACTACGTCATTAGCATTACTTCGCACCGTCACGAAACTCCGAAAAAAAGAATCTAACATGATCTGTTTTCGTCTCCACTAGACTTTGAAAAATCGACTCTAAATCAACGTATTAAAAAACTACAATCTTTGTCTACTTAAACTAATTTATCAGAAACGAATTCCCCGGCATACCCTCTCCAACGTTCTAAAAAGTAATTTTAACTACAAAGAAGCAATTTTCAACGATGAAATTTCAACTCAAACCAAACTATATATTAACGATTACCTAAAAATAAAATTATCCACTATTTACTAAAAATATTAAACTGTCTTTATTGATTATTTCACTATATTAAGAACAACAATACGTATAAACGTAATCGCAATTTAAAAACTTCACTACATCCCTCTCCAATTTGCAATAAATCCATACATCGCCAAATAAAGTAATAATTTGTAACTAAATTAGTGCTTCTAAACTTTATATTTGAATATACCTAAATTGTCAATAATCTAATACGACAAAACAATATCCTAATATTCGAAAAAGAGGAAACTGCAGCAAATTTCTACCACGCGTGATAGTTTAAGTTCGTGTGTACCTGTGTACCTGTCTATGACATCGTAGCTCCCAAACGGAGGAACCGATTTTGATTTTTTTTTTTGTTTGAAAGGTGAGTTGATGGAGAGTGTTCTTAGCTATATTTCAAGAAAATATTGAAGATCATTAGCTTTTTCTAGTTGATGAAGGGATTTTCCTTACTTTTTAAAGGTTTTTTTTTTGCGTCGGGGTTTTTATAAATTTTTACAAAATTTTCTTTGCTTGTTTATTTATCTTTTATATAAATTTAAACGTTTCGATAACAATTACAGTTATCGTCTTCAGTAAATGGCAATAGATTTAAGAATTAATTAAGACATTAAAATAAATTTAGCTAAAAAAACAAAACCCACGGTTGTATGAGTTTTTGTGTAATTTTCTTAAAATAAATATACAGGAAGATCTTTAATCGTTTGATTTAAATTGTTATATTAACTCTAGCGCCGTAAAAACGACTTCTAATTGAGAATGTCACTTTTAATTTAGTCGTTCATAACGTAGCTATTTTACGCTTGTAATAAAATAATAACATTAAACCTTTATTTGCAAATTGACTAATATACACTTATTACTTTACAAGTGGCGCCAATTTTCATTAGCATATTGTGATAATGTTAATTTTGCAAGCGAACCAGACTTCATAATTATATTTATAAAGATATTTTTAGAAATATGAATGAATGAAATAAATATGTTATAGATAATCGTTAAATTTGAACCAGTTAGAAAATCACTTTAAAAACTATTCAGAAATGTTTTAGTAGTAATACGTAGGTTGTTACGTCTTTTTTTTTACATAAATGAGGTGAATCATCTTGATTGATGCTTTCGAATATTTCATTGATAAAATTTTTGATTGGTGTGTTTGTGTGGTCGGTTAAAAATAATTTTCGTGTTCTCAAGATTATTCCTGCATTTTTTATTTCTTTAATCGAAAAAGAATTATGTAATCTTCTGCTATGCCCACAGACTATTTTCACCTGCGCACTTTTTCTTTCCCTAGTAAACATTTTGTAGGTGTAAGCTGACATAACGTTATTATTTATTTCAAATATTTTCCAATTATTAAGGATTAGGATATTCTTACTATAATTACTATCCGATTCGTAGTATGTTTATAGTACTCGAATTTTTATTTGTATCATTTAATTATGCTAATTTACTTTCTTTTGTAGATACATACTTTCAAAGTATTACGGCACAAAACATGAAATTCATAGTTACGATAATGTCTGTTTTTAAAGAACTATAAATTCTTCCACCTATCACGTTTATGTAGTTTTACACCCTCCAGCACAGTAATTGAAGATTCGTGTATGAAGATATTCAATTAAACACAGAAATTTGCAAATTCATGTTGCTAAACGATATGCAATTAATTTTTTTTTAACGTACGGTGTATGTGTATGTCACAGTACGCACGCGTTAGACGTTTATGATAAGGCGACCATTCGTCCCGTATTATACGGGAGAGTCCCTTTTTTTAAACACATTATTTCGGAAATTTAAATATTTTAATAAATTACGTAAATGTTTCTTATTTATCAAGAAGCCCATTTTTTGTCCCGTTTCTGACGTTTCATTGTTTAGAAGGAATTATTCGAAGTCCAGAAAGTTCGAAAAAGATAACGCCACCTTCAGCTAAGACACAATAGGATGACATCACAAGTTCTACAATTTACGAGACTATTCTAGCACTGTTGTCGACTTAAATAAATAGCGCGCGATCCCGCTTATGAGGCAGTGTTAACACTTTAACCGAAACATAGGTAATTTTTACCCATGTGAATATTTCACTCCTCAAAATTGGCATCACTGGGTCGTTAACTACTCTTGCCCGTCTCAGTACCTTCCTCTCCGACCTTCCCACGACAAACAAACCTATTTCCGTTTAGTTTGTCGGTAGATACGTTAACTTAAAAAATATCAAGTCCATCTGCTTCTCTAAAACATCAACAATACCATTTAATCATTTTCATTCATATTTAATTTTCAATCTTACGGCATCTATGCCTTACGAGACTAGGGTCTCTTATTAGAATACAACTTTCTGACAGGGGCGAAGTCCGCGAACAGATTCCCGTCTTACAAAACTAGGACCTCTTATTAGAATGCAATCCCCAATGCATAAATAAATTTTTTTGTATAGGTAAAAAGGTCACAATCTGTAGATAGGATTAAAAGAAATTTAATAACAATTATGCAATCTCCTTTGATAAAAACAACCCTAATAAATATTAAAACAGATTAAATCTTTTTATTCTCAGGTGAAAAAGTACGATCCTCACGTGGGCATATAAAAAATGGCGACCAAAGGTATCCCAAGGGTGACGTCACAAAAAACAAAATGGCGGAGGAAGGTGTGAACAAACGATTCCGAACACGACTGCAAACTTTAAATTGCAAATGGCAGCAGCTTATTGGTTTTTATACTTTGAAACGACTTGTGGATGGCTATAGAAAGCAGTAATACTGCTGCCCTCCTCATTCTGCAGTTGGCGCTCTGAAGTCGTAATTGGAATTATATCTTAACGTATCGTTGATTGCAGTTGTACCGGGTCAGTCAACAATAGGGTAAACTAGTGCTTTATGGGTAAACTTTGACAATCAATTTTGTTTTTCATATTATACGAATTTTTTGTCGCGTTTCTGACGTTTCATTGTTTAGAAGGAATTATTCAAAGTCCAGAAAGTTCGAAAAAGATAGCGCCACCTTCAGATAAGACACAATAGGATGACATCACAAGTTCTACAATTTACGAGACTATTCTAGCACTGTTGTCGACTTAAATAAATAGCGCGCGATCCCGCTTATGAGGCAGCATTAACATTTTAACCGAAACATAGGTAATTTTTACCCATACGATTATTTCACTCCTCAAAATTGACATCGCTGGGCCGTTAACTACTTTTGGCCGTCTCAGTACCTTCCTCTCCGACCTTCCCACGACAAACAAAACTATTTCCGTTTAGTTTGTCGGTAGTTTACGAAGGTTATTAATGATATACGCGAAGTCTATGGCTAAAAATTACCCGGTTTTTTTAGTCAAGGTACATTTTACTCGATGTTTCGAATTACGGTTGTTGAATGTAAGAAAACTTTATTTCTGTTTTATTGAAGGAGTTTTTGCTTGGACTTATTTATTCGATTTCTGATTATGGAAGTGCCAAGTACATCCCAACGTACCCGTCGATCTAGACATTTGCATGAAGTTAAGTGTTCTGGACAGTAATTTTGAGTTGCGAGTGAATAGAATGCTCAACGATATTTCTGAGAACAGTGACCTGAGTAGTATTAAAAATATTGATTACTCCGACGATGATCCAGATTTTGTTTTGCCTGACGATGACAGCAGGGAAGTCCAGGATGAAGGACGTGAAGAAGAGGGTATGGTGGGGGAAGAAATCATAGGTGAACCGATTGGAAATGATATCTCTACGGACGATGATGAAACTCAGCCGTCAAATATTGCACAGCAAACACCGGACATTACGAAATTTCTATTTAGTAGAATGAAAAAACGTAAATTCGGACCTCTTTACGCTTGGGTTACTGACGAATCACCCGCTAGAAGACGGACCCCTGCTAGTAATATTATTCGAACAGGGCTTCCTGGTTTGACTGCTCCATCCAGAGCATTAGGATATAGACCCACAAAGAAGCAATGCATGGAATCTATTAATTGATGACAAAATGATTGAAAAAATTGTTGTAAATACAAATAATAAGATTGAAACCGTTAGAAACTCCTTGGGACATAATACAAGCAAAGCCAATTATCGGAAAATAAATGCTGTAGAAATGAAAGCTTATATTGTCCTGCAGCTTTTATCCAACATTCTGAAAACCAGTCGCAAAGATATGTCCTCGTTATTTTCAAAGATGTAACCAATCAACCATTCTTTAATGCTGCAATGTCGAGCAAATGTTTCGAAATAATGACAGCTTACTTAAGATTTGACGACACTGTTACTAGAGAACAAAAAAAAGCATCGGATAAGGCAGCGGCAATCAAATAGATGAAAGGTTGGTGCTGTTTCGAGGTCGATGTGGTTTCAAAGTTTACATGCCAATAAAACCACACATACGGAATAAAAATTCAATGTTTGTGTTATGCCAACACATCTTACCTATACAACGCTTATATCTACACTGGGAAGGATTAAGACGGAGCTGGGTTATCACCGGAAGAGCTTCAGCTGCAGAAACCTACACAAACTGTTGTTCGCCTTTCTAAGCCAATACAGAAAACCAACAGAAATATCACATGTGATAATTATTTCACATCTCTTGAGTCAGTTGATGTGCTCAACCAAAATGGACTGACGCTTGTTGGAACTTTACGGATAGACAATCTTGTTATTCCCCAAGACACCCAATTGGATCCTCACGTCATGAGTTCCCAGTAGTTCCTCAGAAAAACAGATCAGTTGTCCTGATTTCAAGTATGCACCACTCAGCAACAATAGACGAAGAAAAGAAAAAACCAGAGATTATCTCTTACTATAATGAAACTAAATGAGAAGAGGATCTAATGGACATGAAATGTGACATCTATGCATCCAACAAAAAAACTCGACGTTGGCACCTCGTAATTTTTTACCGGATTCTAAACATAGCCAGTGTCACACTCGCCATTAGTAACTAGGCTTGCTTTCATCCAAGGCTTATCAAGGCAACTGACTGAACCACATTTGCGACGCCGGCTAACAATAGCAAACAGTCCCCGAGATGTGAAGCAGGAAATCAAGAGGGTTCTAAGAGAGGAATCACCACTACCCAACCAGCAGGAAGGTGTGTCAGATGACAAATTACCAAAAAGGAAGAACTGTGGGAAGTTTCCGTACCAAAAGTCCAGGAAAGCCGCGCACTGCTGCATAAGATGCAATACATCCCATATGTGCCGAATGCTGCAGGAACGTGTGCAAAGACTGTGCTACAAATGGGCGAAACCGAAAGTCTCTTACGAAAACAACCAAAATCCTCTTCTAAAAATTAGGTTGAATTAGTTAGAAACAGAGACAGGTATACCCAGATCTAATATTATGCACGTTCATAAAATAATAAAATAAGACCCTATAGAACCAGAAGAACCCATCATCTTCTTCCTGGCGATTTTATACGACGAAGGCGTTTTTGTGAATGGTTCATTGAAAAAACGCAAGAATATCAAAATTTTGCCTTAAATTGTACTTGGACGGACGAAGCCTCCATCAGTAGTGCAAGAATATACAATAAATATAACGAATATACTTCAGTTCGTGACAATCCTCATATTACTGATAAGGAAAGGAATCAAAGGAGGTTTACTTTTAATGTATGGGTGGGTATTTACCGAGAACAATTTATTGGACCGTTTATATATATATATATATATATATATATATATATATATATATATATATATATATATATATACAACGTGTCCCAGATAACATTTCCAGCATGGGAATCTCGCTTATTATAAAAGATACAGATTTGGTTAAATTAGATGAATTACTCGTAAGGATTAGTGAAATTATAAGACACTCTCCAATTTCCAAATTTCCATGTATTTTAAGACTTATGGCAAGAAAAAGAAAAATGTCAAATTTCTTTTTCTTGTAATATCTTTTTTGTTATATTAAACATATAAATTTTATTTGCACTTTCTTAAGATATTTTTTATGCAGAATTTAAATATCAATTTGGATTTTTATTTGCACTTTCTTTTTTTTTTCAACCCCTAAATTAAATTTTTCTTATGGAACGACAAGTCGGCTTTGAAACAATTGATCGTGTTTTTTTATCCTCTTTACAATGATATAGCACATGTACTATCTATTTTTAAAAACAACAAAGAAAATTTAAAAAAAATGTATTTTATTAAAGACTCTAACAATAAGTAGGCCGTGAAACATGAGAAAACGACAAATAATAGATAACAACAAGAGTTAAGCAGGTAATACTATTGGGGATAATTATCCAATTATAAAAGATGTTCAAACAATTGACCATTCCGTTTTAAACATAATTGTGCCCTGCGTAGTGACGACGTAATTGCTCTGCGTAGTTTTTGGCGTTTAATGCTACCAAATGCTGCAAGAACAGCTTCACGAAGATCTTCGGCATTCTCAAATGTTTGCACGTACACTCGATTTTTTGCGTAGCCCCAAAGGAAAAAGTCCAAGGGCGTTAAGTCTGGAGATCTGGGTGGCCATAAAATCGGCCCTCGATTACCAATCCATGAATTTGGAAACCGATTATTAAGATATTCGCTGATGATGTTTGAATTGTGGGGTGGGGCGCCATCTTGTTGGAAGCAGATATTAATATTCTCAATCAGTGGTAAATCATCAAGTTTATTTTCTAAATCAGTTTTTAGTAAATTCAAATACCTTTCACTATTTAATATTTCGTTAAAAAATATGGGCCCAATAAGTTTAGCGCCTAAAATGCCACACCAGACGTTAAAACCAAATCTCACTTGATGCCGACTTTCCTTAACAACGTGAAGATTTTCACGGTCCCAAAAGTGAACATTGTGTCGATTGAAAAGGCCATTATGTGTAAATCTGCTTTCGTCAGACCTCAAAATCGTAGCTGGAAAATTATCGTTATTCTCACATTGATTAACATACCATTGGCAAAATTGTAATCTTCTCCCCTGATCTCCATCTCTAAGTCCCTGCAGAATGGTGTACTTATACGTATGATACCAGTGACGTTTTAAAATTCTTTGTGATGTAGTTTTCGAAATACCAGTGTTATGTTTAATTTCTCTAACAGATGTTGAAGGATTTTCAATAACTGATTGTAATACATTTAGTTCTGCATCTTCATTCCGTAATTTCGGATTTCTAGTAGGTTTTGAAAATGAACCATATTCTTTTAAATTAATTACCAAATTTCTGTACGTACGTACTTTCAGGATACAGCCTCAAGTACATCCGTTCAGCTTCTAAACTGTTTGTATGAGACAAGATGTAACAACTCAACATATCAAACTTTTCAGTATTAGTAAATAAAGTCATGTTTGACACAAAAATATTCTGGAACGAATAATTTTTAAGTGACATTAAATTCGATTGTGTTTTTATGTTTCACGGCCTGCTTATTGTTAGAGTCTTTAATAAAATACCTTTTTTTAAATTTTCTTTGTTGTTTTTAAAAATAGATAGTACATGTGCTATATCATTGTAAAGAGGATAAAAAAAACGATCAATTATTTCAAAGCCGACTTGTCGTTCCACAAGAAACATTTAATTTAGGGGTTGAAACTAAAAAATAGAAAGTTCAAATAAAAATGCAAATTGATATTTAAATTTTGCATAAAAAAAAATTCTTAAGAAAGTGCAAATAAAGTTTATATGTCTAATATAACAAAAAAGATATTACAAGAAAAAGAAATTTGACATTTTTCTTTTTCTTGCCATAGGTCTTAAAATACATGGAAATTTGGAAATTGGAGAGTGTCCTATAATTTCACTAATCCTTAGGAGTAGTTCATCTAATTTAACTAAATCTGTATCTTTTATAATAAGCGAGATCCCCATGCTGGAAATGTTATCTGGGACACGTTGTGTGTATATATATATATATATATATATATATATATATATATATATATATATATATATATATAATGAATTAAATAAATAATATATATATATATATATATATATCCATTTAGTGTGTAATTGTCCGATTATAGGCTCCCAGACTACTTCCCCGAAAAATTTTCATACATGCAGGGTGATTGAGAAAAACGTGGTCAACCAAAGCTGATTTTGTTTAAATGGAACACCCTGTACATTTTCGACCCTTGAAATAAATCGTGAAATTTTGCGTACATTTGACGCGTGATTCATATCCCTGTTTTCAAGTTATTCGCATTATTTCATAATTTTTGAAAGGAACACGATGTCAAAGAAATGAGTGTACCGTGGAAGTTATTGTAGAGATAAAAATGATTTTCTGAGGTGTTAAAGTCTGAATACTAAGAACAATTCCCAATATCCGAAAATATTGTACAGGGTATCACAAATATCTGAAAACTCAATTCTCCTTTGAAAATCAAAGTATGTGACATGCCTTACACCTAAAATAATCAGTTTTTGATTTATTCGATAGAAACCAATTCGTTTTTTACAAAAGGCGTTAGGAAGTCCCTTTTTTTGTAGAGTAGGTTATGAGGATTGGAATAACAAGTTTCTTACGTTTGAATTGCTTCTGTGACCATCTAATGAGTGAATTTTCACGAATTATCATTACTACGCCACCAAAAATCTACATGTATTACATGTAAATTATTTTCAACAGCAATGGAGTTTAAATGTCTGGGGAGGTAGTGTTGGAAATTATGCTATAAGACCGCATTTCTTTGAGGGTCGCGTAAACGGATATGTTTTTTACAATTTTTTGAATGAAGACTTTCCACTTGTTATTCAACATATTCCGGAGGAAATAAGAGAACAGATGTGGCTTCAAATGGATGTTGCTACACCTCACTACCATAGACAAGTCCGAGAGCATGTAACTACTTTATTTCCAGAAAAATGGATCGGTAGAGGTGGTCCTATAGCTTGGCCCGCTCGATCGCCTGACCTTACGAGTTTAGATTTTTTCCACTGGGGGTTTGTAAAATCTGCAGTTTATAAAACACCGGCTACCACTAGAGAAGACATGAAAAATCGTATCATGGATGCCTTTCAAAGTATTATACCTATAATGTTACAAAATGTAAGAACTTCATTTCGGAATAGACTTCAAACTTGCCTGAATCAAAACGGGCAGTTTTTGATTTATTCGATAAAAATATGTATATATATGTATATATATATATATATATATATATATATATATATATATATATATATATATATATATATATATATGTATACATTGATCTGTAAGTTTTCGCGGCTGCTGTATGTACTGCTGATTTCTCGGGTGTTGATCCGCGTAGCTCTTCTGGTCTCCAAAAGACCGTTTGTGGCAAAACGACAACTAATATCCACAACACCTAAAACAGAACCAACAAAAGAAGAAGTGAAAACAGGGAAGTAAACAGTGAAATCAGTGAAGGTAGTGAAAGCAGCAAAAGCAGTGAAAGCAATAAAAGCAGTAAAAGCACTGAAAGCAGTAAAAGCAGTAAAAGCAGTGAAAGCAGTGAAAGCAGTGCAAGCAGTGAAAACAGTGAGTGAAAACAATAGGGTACATAAGCAGCAGCACACACAACAGGAAGTTAGTTCAGTTCGAGTAACTCGAAGTAGGAGACAGTTACCAACCTGTGGATGACAAATGAGACTTTGCCGAAACGTCGTTTTGCAACAAACGGTCATTTGGAGACCATAAGAGCTACGCGGATCAACACCCGAGAAACCAGCAGTACATATATATATATATATATATATATATATATATATATATATATATATATATATATGACGGAGCCCTGAATTCTCAGTGATATTTACAAATTTTACAGGACCAAGTTAAACCGTTTATCTAAGACGTTCCAATTAATTTATTACAGAGTATATTTCCAAGACGACGGGGCACCCACCCATTGTACGCGAATCATCAACAATTATTTAAATGGACAGTTTGGAGGAAACCGGATGGGGAATCAAGGGCTATTCCAATGACTCGTTCGGTCTCCAGATTTAACGCCCCTTGTTTTTTTCTCTGGGGTAAAATCAGAGACCTCACATGAAAGCGGCCATTTAATACCAGGGAAGAATTAGAAGAGGCGTTGCTAGGTGCACTTAGCCAAATCCCACCTTTGTAATTAATAAATGCAGCAAATGGGATAAGGAGAAGGTGTAGAATCTGTTTGTAACAAAATTGGGAGACAATTTGAACATTTACTAACATAAATGGTTTTTTTACATTCGTTTTATTGTTACTAGTTATCCAAGTATATTCAGATCAGTATTGATGAATTACTTTTGTTAAGTTGTTTATAATACTTGTTTGCTTTATTCACATAAGCTTTCTATCACGTTCGTTGTTTTTTGTGTGTTATTTCAAGTTAAAAATATTTGGAGCTAATACAAATTTCCAGATAACTAAGAAATTGTCGTTTTAAATCATGCTGCCGTCTTTTGTTAGCCATGGAAACGTAAATGCCTGCAAGCAAAATAGTTTAATGTATAAAATGCAATATTACAAATAATATTTAACATAAATGTAACAAGTGATACATGATTCTAGGTAAAAAAGCGCTCTAAGAAAGATTTTGCCAAAATCAATTATCTTTAGTAATAAGAAAGTTATGGGGCATTAAAAAAATCGACTAAATTCGAGAACCGTCTCCTAGCGGCCAAACGATCAGAGATAGCTGAATTCTGTTTACGCCAGTGATTTTCTCATTAAATTTGAGTTCCATACACCTAGGTCCATTTTTTTATCTATTAAAATAAAGGCTGGTTCCATAAGAATGCGTGACATGGTGGACATGATAGTTCAACACATAACAACACTTAAGCAATCAAACCTTTCGTTCTATGGATTGCACTAGTAAGCTAATAACAAGTTGCTTCCAATAAAAACGTGTACATGCTAGAACCAAATCTGAATTATCGTGTGTAACATTTTACAAAAACAATCATTACGCTAAAAAAAAATGACTTTGGAACGGTCGATTTTGTAACAATCTATACAGACCATTCAAATCACGGGAAATAAAAATGTATCCTATACTCGTAAGGTATTTTATGAAAGACAAGGGCATTCAAGTAGAACTTTTGGAACTTCGTAATCTTCCAGGTGAAATTTCAGACATTATATCCGAATATATTATTAAAACGGTTGACAAATACGAATTAACAAGAAAAGTAATGGAAATGTACGCTCACAACACAAATTGCAATTTGGGAGGAGCAGCAAGTCATGGTCAAAATAACGTCTTTTACAGAGTTTAGCAGTTGCTTAAAATACCTTTAGCTGGGGTGAACTGTGCTGCTCTTATCCTTCATAACTGTATTCAAACAGAAGCAAACTGCTTATCTATTGACTTCGAACCCGTTATTGTGAAAATATATGGTTATTTATACTGTTCAAGTTGAGAATTTTGTGAGTTTGTTAATGTTGGATACCAAAAACTGTTGGGCTAGAGTAAAGTTACCCACCATAGAAAGAATATTAAAAATGTTCAAACTGTTACAGAGTTACTTTCTCTCTCAAGAAAAATGTCCTACATTGATTCTTGATAGTTTTAAAAACAATTTCTTAAGTTTGGCTATGGTCACAAGCGGCTATATTTCATAAATGTGTACTGCAAGTGGAATCTGAAAAATTGACCATGGTAGAATTTATCAAATTTACAGCAAGTATTAATAGAACGGAAAAATGAAGCCTTTTTGCCAAATCAAGTTAACATTATGCTAGTAGCTTTGGTAAATGTAGGAGAAGACCGTAACTCAATTTAAAACGTCAGTGTCCACGTTTTTTACTACCTACCTGAATAGCCTATTTGGATAAATTGACGCAACACTTGAAGATTCGCAATCGGTTCGTTGGTCAAATGTTTGATGTTGGAAACTCGTTAACTGTTTTTCAAAAGAACACCATGATATTCATATAAATAATTCGGAACTTTTTGATAAAATTGTGTGCATTAAAAAATTGACAATTAGTCAAAAATAAGAGTGGAAAGAAATTTCGGTTTTTTTTGACAAACAATGAGTAGAGCTGTTTAACCACTTCAAGAGTGAAGATATCCCACACAACACATTAAAGATTGTTGAAATATGTACGTGTTTACCGGGATCCAACGCTGTCACGGAATAGATTTTTTTCTGATGCGAATAAAATTGAAATCAGCGAAAAAACTGACCGTACTGTAAGAACTTTAAAAAGACCTTTAATGACAAAACATAATTTTGAAATGAACCTTCCTTAAACTTTTCGGTTAGGTTAAGCGGGGGAAGCGGATATAGATAGCAGGGCGGTATAGGTGGTTGGACGGGTGTAGGTAACAGGGCGGGTTTGGTAGGTGTGCTGTGTGTGTTTTGTTGATTTGTTGGAGCGTGTGGAATTGAAGGACTGTGTTTAGATGGATGAGGTGTTGGATTAAGATCGTGTGCGTGAGGAAGGTGGTGGTGAGACAAGTGTGTTGGCGTAATTCGACATGGGCTGTCGGGTAGTGTCGGGAATTGGAGAGACAACCATGACAGTAACTCAGTGGCTACCATCACGATTGGTGTTAGCTTGGAGTTGGAAACGGAAGTGAAAATTATTTGTTTAGCGGAAGGATGAGTCTCCGTCGAGATGCAACCTCACACACCGTGGAAAAAGGGCTTGGTAGTCAGACACCCAATAGAAAAGAAGGAAAGCAAATTGATGTCTTCTGTATTCCTGATGTCTTGTATCCTTTGGTTGTTCTTCTGCTTGTTGCCCTTAGCGAATTGCTAGATGTTGCGGCTGGCTGGGACCCCTCTTTTCCTGTACGGGAACCGTTTCTTCGCATTTTCTGTATGGAAAGCAGTGACAGACCTAAGTTAGAAGCGTCGAAGACTACGATAACCGGTCGATTACATATTATACTCCGTTTGCGCCATTAAAGTTAAATTTTGCCTCCTAGAAGAAACTAATTATGTGAAAAATTAAAGCTTTGGTATCTAATTGCTGAATTGTAGTGGATAAGCAACCTTGTAAATTTAAAACGTAGGTAGGTAACCTTAAAAGTAAATAGGAACAGGTATATTAGAATATTTCATAAATCATTTATAACGACAAGCATATGCAAAAGAGAACACACCAGGTGGAGTAAATTTAGGATTAAGATTAGTAGAAATAATGTAGAATCCATTAAACTGTTATTAGAAGAAATTTAGTGTAGCGATAATGGAAGACAATGAGTTAAATATAACTAAATCTATAAGAAAAATACACATTAAGCAAATCAACAGGTAAACCTTTTAAATATATCCATTAGAGCATAACCAAAAATTGATTTACGTAGAAGTTCATGGCTCAATAAAGTTAGCCGTGCCAATGTAATTTTTACAATAGCTCGTTTCTTATATGGCGGAAAGTTTAATTAAACGGAGCATAATAACTGCGTAAGAAAGAATGAATTCAGGCAGAAGGTAATGGCTGTGTGAAGTTAACTGTGTCGATGTAATTTTTATAATAACTAGTTTCCTATAGGAGCGCCAATTTTAATTTCAACTACACAAACAGCGCATAATGGGCGCCTAATTACTGCATAAGAAAAAAATGATTTATTCAGAAGTTTGTGGTTGTGAAGTTAACCATATCGATGTAATTTTTACTGCAACTGTCTCTTGTAGGTACGCAAAATTTAACTTTAACGGCGCAAACGTTCCCTGTTTGCCGTGTCGAACAATAAGTTTTTTCCTATACAGGTAAACTTTATTATTGTGCAAGGAAAGATTAATTTATTCCTAAAGTTATGTAAGTTGACTTTGTCGATGTAATTTTTGTAATGACTTATTTCTTATAAGGGTGCAATTTTACTTTAGCGACGCTAAACAGCATATAATTGGCGCGTAGTTACTACACAAGGAAAAATTGATTTGTGCAAATATTCACAGTTGTCAAGTTAGCCGTGTCAGTGTAATTTTACAATCACATCTTGCTTGTAAGGGCGCAAAATTTTATTTTAACTTTCCAAAATGACGCCTAGTTGGCGCCTAATTATTGAATAAGAAAAGAATGATTTATCCAAAAGGTTGCACTCTGTGAATTTAGCCATGTTTATAGAATTTTGCTACAACTTATTTCTTACTGAGGCGCAAAGTTTACTTTCAACGTTGCAAATGGCGCATAATCAGCGTCGCCTATTGTAAAAGCTAATTCAATATATTTTGAACCACCAATAAACCACCAATTGCTTACGCTAATATTTTTTTACAGATATACCCAGCCACCTCGTTCCCGTATCACAAGCGTCTGCGGATCTAGGTGTTTAATGATCTTTAAATTTCTTTAGCTATGTAGGTATTTTGTAACTTTAGACTTCTTATTTTATTTTATTCTAATTATACGCCCATCACCTTGGCTTTGCAGTTTTTTGCCCAAATCAGTGTTGATGCATGACGCGATAGTGTTACACTACGCTTTGGTGTAAATGGTTCGAAAACAATTACTCCAAATAAAATTACTCGAAAGATTTTTCCTCGAATACACAGTGCCTCGAAAACTTAGTTGCTCGAATAACAATGTCTCAAAAAGAAAATAAAAATTATATAAATGCAAAATAATTAAATGTACCATTAACGAGTGCAAGTAAATATCTATTATCTTCAAATAATCTTCTCATTATACCTTTCTTGATAATGGTTATTTCCTGAGAATGAGTACATACATAAATGCAGATCAAGAACCATTAACGAGTCCAATTAAACATCAGTTATCTTCAAATAATCTACTCGGTACCTTTCTTGCTTATGGTACTTTGTGGTAAGAGTCTTTAGAAATAACAAATTTCTATCAAACATTTTTAATTAATTACAGACAATCGTACGGTATCGGTAACAAAATTGAGTTTATTAAAAGTGAAAAAGGTACAAACAAATTATTGATCGAAGGCTATTTGTTTATTAAAGACAAAGTTGTTGTTAATAACGTTTATTAGTGCAGTTACCAAAAAATTAAAGTCCGCTCGGGCGATAACAATCGACGGCAATGCAACAAAAATAAATAATGTGGACAATCACATAGATGACTCTGCAAATGTAGACGCTGCTAAAGTATGTAATACCATCAAAGAGAATGCAAAATCTATTAAAGATAGGTCACAGTTTCTCATATCTACCATATCAGAAAATTTTAGTCAAGCAGTAGCAGCGAGACTGCCTGCCGTAAGTTCCATCAAAAGTGTTCGAGCAAATTGAAAATTTGGGTCTCGCAGTTCCAAACCGTCGGTAAAACATCCAGTTTCCACAGGAGTTTACGGTCATTACAAATAAAGATTTCTTATTATACGATAAAGGGCAAGCGAAAGATCAGTTCTTAATTTTCTGTACTACAAGGAATTTAGGTCTGTTGGAATCATCCGCACAGTGGTATGGAACCTTCAAAACTACTCACGTCTTTTTGGGTGGTTGTATATCGTACATTGCTTACAAGGTAATAATGCTGTGCGACTAGTTTACGAGCTTCTACCAAATAAAACCGAGGAAACGTATTCTGAATTTTTTTGCAAAATTAAAGAATGTATACCTGATGCAAATCCACAAACATCATTTTGAACGTGCGGTAATTAATGTCGTGCATGGTATATATCCCGAAACAAGACACAGGTTTTTTCCCATTTCTGTGGCAATTTTCTTACATATTCCATCGGATAGTATGAAAAACAGATATGAGGTAGATGTCAGGTTGCCATTTATGTAAAGAGCGAATACGGGACATCGCCCGAATACTCTGAGGGTACCAAATACTTCTCAGTAAGCGGAAGGAGAGAGAGAGAGAAATTTTTTTTAAATTAGATACAAAGTTATGAGTTCTCTAGTATAAGTGACAAATGCAGTGGTTGATTATGATAAGTTTTCAGGCGCCCCATGTCATAATATAAGAGTGTCAAAAAAAACATTTAATTCTGTGTCTTACTTACAAAATTACAGAGCGGCTGAAAGAGTGTATGCGGAAAGATTGGCAGCACGTATTTGTACCAAAGGGTAGGTGCAACCAACAAACAATCGCGGAAATCGAATTATACGACGTGTACGTAATGACATAAACCCTGATATTCTCGCTGCAGTAATTGTCGATCCGCATATTTCAACGAGAGGACTTGCACGGGATTCTGAAATTAGCCAATGATTTTCAAGATCGAGTCATTTTTCGTAATTGGTTAATAAATAAAAGTCCACACTTCCCTAGGATAGTTTTATGGACTGACTAAACTACTTTTAAAAGCACTGGATAAGTCAATATTCACAATGCACGTTACTGGTCGCAAACAAATACTCACTGGCTACAAACTTTTGACAATCAACATTTTTGGAGTGTTAATACGTGGTATGGTATACTTGAAGGAAATATAATAGGCCCTTATTTTTTCGAAGAAACTCTGAATGAGATACGATAGGCCGAGTTTTTAAGTAACAACTTGATCATCTTATTGAAGAATATTCCTCTTTTCCAGCGAGCAAGAATATGGTTTCAGCAAGACGGCTGCCCAGCTCATTTTTCATTGGTCGCCTGGAACACAGTAAGTCAACTTGGCACAGGAAGCATAGTGACGGGGCCGCCAAGACCATCAGATTGTACGCCCTGTAACGGGAGCTTCAAAAAAATCAATTAAGTAAAAACTGGATAGTGTAAATATATCAAGCAATAATATACCAAAATCATTAATTTGTCGGAAGAAAATTAGAAGCGTATTCATCTATAACCAATGTATAAGAAAATATAAGGACAACAAACGAGAACGGTTTCAGAGTGCCGGCAAAGTGACATCATCGCAAGATCAGCCATTAACCCAATCGAGGCGCCTTGACCGATACAATGAACGCCGAGTGACGTAACCCGCGTTCAACAAAATAACAAGTAAGAACCTTTTGATTGTGTGATTAAATAAAATACTTCCATGTTTGATTTCTTCTAAACTTTAAACAATAAAATTAAACGAAAAGCAATACGTTTAAGTTTGATATAGATTTTATTTGTTATATGTTAGTTTTAAGAAGGTTATTTTAGATTATAGGTTAGAATATATATATATATATATATATATATATATATATATATATATATATATATATATATATATATATATATATATATATATATATATATATGTAAACAACGTATTGATGCTTTTTCGTTCAAACCTGGAATTTAATTAAATGAGTATAACGTTTGATTTACTTTTATTGCTAAATATTATTAATATTAAAAGCTTATACAAATATTGAATACATAAATACAGAAAGACGTCAACTCAATAGGAATCCAGATAAATAAATAAATCTAAATGAGCATGACCTTGGTCAATTATAACAGTGATCGTTTTTTTATGTAAACTTTGAGCTAGCCGTCTCAACTAATTAAGAAAGGAATTCGCAAACGTAGATCTCAAAATTCATTTATGCAAACTGAAATTAATTAGCAAGCGAAGAAAAATTTAACTAGTAATTGATATCTTTATACATTGAATCCATTCAATCTTAATAAAACGTAATAAAAAATAATCATTTTAAGTTTCATAATAACAATATTAAATTTTATTCAATAGTGTTGAAATTGTAAAAAAGGTTGAAAGTTTAAAAGAACTCAAATCTTATTCTTTGGAGCGGGTTTAACCAAACAAAAGTAATATCCAAGGGTATTACGCCCGTTGCAGCCCCTAGATTTTTTCCTTTGGGGTCGGATCAAGGATATTGTTTATAAAGAAAAAACAACAACGAGAGATGATATGAAGCTGAGAATTCGCAATGGTTGCCATTCCTTAAGCATTGAAAAAGTACTTAGAGCCACTGATAGTATAACTAGAAGAACTCAACAGTGTTTAGCAGTAAATGAACACTTGCAACATTGTCTAACTTTGTAAAATCAGAATTTTCAATTTTGTTTGTTAACAATGAATTTCAAATTTAATAACTTTAGTCGAATGTTACTTAAAATGGGTGGGAGTAATAAAATACATTTTTCTATGAAACTTTCTTCTTTTTTAACGATCTTTTTAACAATACCTTTTTCGACGTATGGTGCCATTTAAAATTGTGGAGACATTCTGAAGAAAACTACTCAGGATGCTGACTTTTCCGAGAAATAATATAACTATTCAATTCTTTATTATGGGGTTTATACTCATTTTTTTAAATCAACTCTCTACTACTTACCGTTCTTTAAAAAATACGGGTGGTCTCATTCACCCGATATATATATATATATATATATATATATATATATATATATATATATATATGTAATAAAACGTGTATGTAACGTGTAATAAATTTTGAATAAATAAAAAGCAACTACAATAAAGCAATGATAATAATGAGAAAATAAGTTCTCCAAAAAATACATACCTTACTCCACTTGTAATTGTGCCTTTGGCTCATCGGTAGATTAACAGGGCCGGTTCAAATTAAATGATTTGCTTAATTACCACTTACCATGAATAATAAAGAATGTAAAAAAATGAAGTTATCTCGAGCGCCAAATTGTTTTTTTTTAAATTATCGGGACAATTAAACCGACTTGACAAAAATGTAAAAAATAACAATATACAGACTATGTTTATTGAATTAAATGCAATGATGAAATAATGAAGGTCTTAAAATTATGCTTAAAGTACTAAATAAATCACTAAATAAATACCTTAGAAATTTTGTACACAAACTTTTCTTTTTGACAACCACTGGTATCTAAATATGATTACGGAGAGGTTAACAGGAGGAAGTTATTCTTACGTCATCATGGTGCAATCTTGACATAATATTATCAGCCACACCCCAAATTGAATTTATCTTTATTAAATCCGTATAAATTTCTTCTTAAAATTGTTAAATCCACTTCTTATTGCATTAATTGGAAGTATCCATTCAAAAAATTGCAATTATAAAACGAAAAATTGTACGCAACCATAAAATCAACTGCGTACTTAAAATACAATTACCTTGTGAATTGAATTAATGATAAACGTATAATTAAAGTAAAAATGGTATAAATACGTAAAGAAAAACGTCAAGAAAACGTACTGAAAACGCCTAAAAAGAACAAAATGCTTTAATCTTATGTAAATTATTAAAAATATGTCTTACCACCAAATTGATGGCGTTTTTCACATAAATTTAAATAAAATCAAAAAGAAGCAGCTTCATGCTTCGACATTAAAACGGGAAGTGAAAAAAAAAATGGATGCTTAGCAAGTAGATCATGAGGTCATGCGTACAAGATATCAGCAGAATAACTTAACGCAGGCGCGTTATGTATCAGATAAGAAATGAATACAAATTGAAAGTAGGATTATAAATCTTTACAAAAGTGTGTACTATGAAGATATGCAAATTAAGTTGCCTACCTCATACCTAAATTTCAATAATTAAAATTTTCTTGTATTTAGAACTACATGAAGGAAAGATCTTAAATTGAGGTATATTTTGTACAACACATAAAAAAGTTGTTACAATATATATTGCCATTCATTTTAACTCTTGCGGACAATCGAATAGTTTTGAAACTAGTGAAAAAGTGACTAATAAAACAATCACAACTAAGCCTTCGTTTGATGTAAATAGAAGAATTACAAAAAAAATATTTATTTCTTTACGCAAAGGGCACATGGGTCTACAAACATTATGCATGGGAATGAATACGCTGTGTATAAATCATTCTGCGCAAATATATGAGTAAAAGTTGCAAAACCCTATTTAGAGCTGAATGGCATTGTTCAAATATTGTAGGATTTGTGAAAGAAAGAAAACTGAGTGGTTTATTGAACACCAGCCTTAATGCCATGCAAATTACGATGGTTTATTACCAGCAATGAAGGTTGAAGCAGCGAAGCGGCTTTGGTGGCGTTCTGAAGCAGCGAGGTTCCGCCACACCGGTGTTATTTCAGACGGCTACTCTAAGATATTCGATCTCTTGGTAGCATTGAATGTATATGGAGCTAATTTTTGCCCCACTGTATCACTGTCAGTCTACTGACGACGACCCGAAACTGCCATCCTGGTAAAGAAAGTTGGTGTTTTTATCGACGAGATATTTCCAACGGCTTAGAGTCTAGGCTACATGAAGTTGGTGTGAATACTCCATTAAATGACTGGGTTGTATAGCACTTGAAGCCTATTTACAAACGTCTCCCTTCGAAAGAGTTACTGAAATGCTGCTCCATTGCGAAATAACAATCTTTCTAAAAAATATATACCTAAATGGTGGCGAATCCCCTTAAGTTTTCTTAATTGTCCAAACGCTGCAACATTTCTGATCAAAAATTCATGCGAGAAACCTTATCGGCGTTTTTTAATGCTTGAAGAATTTGAATTTTATAAGGGTTATGTAAGATTCGATGTACGAACGTATTGGGCTGCGTGTTATGGCAGTTCGAACTCTATCAGTGTTTTCTGCCGTTGCTCCTTTCTGCTCCTTTATTTTTTAAATTTACAGTAGATCTAGTTTCTTCAAACTTTTGGACCCAGCAATGAATTTCGCGAATAGACGGTACCCGCCCATCGGAATACCGAATTTATTGCGAAATAATCTTCTCACAGTTGTTGCGGAGTCACCATTTCTATCAAACGATTTAACACAGAAAACACGATGAGCACCTGACCACTGTTCCATGTTTACTAAATGGCGTTAAATGACTGCCAATTTGTCATTAACTTCAGCGCCCTCACCAAAATGTCAAATGAATAACTATAAATTTTCCAACTTCACTGACGGACCCTGTACAATACAGTAAAAATAAACAATAAAACCGCGTAAAAAAACTGAATAGTACTGTGAAATACAAGCGCGGAAACTCTTTCATTGACAAACAAGATTGGTCGAACTTTTTAACCACTTCAATAGTATAGATATACTACACAACAACATATGAAAAATTGTTGAAATGTGCATGTGTTTACCGAGATCCAACGCCGGCACGGAAAGGATGTTTTCTGTTATAAATAAAATTTGGACCAACGAAAAAGCTGCCCTTACTGTAAGAATTTTAAAAGGACTTTTAATGACAAAACATAATTTTGAAATGAATTGCCTTGAATCTTTCAAGTATCTTCGGGATCGCCCAGGTATTTTATCAAGGGAAAATATACAAATAAGTAACGTTTCGCTCGCCGTTTTATTAATTACATATCGTACTGTTCCCACACAAGTGTCACAACTTATAATTACTTATAAGCAGGAATCGATTCAATAAATGTTACTCTACAAATCATCAAAACCGTATTAATATTAGTTCACCAGACAGCCAGTAGATGACGTTTATGTGGTCTTTGCAGATTCAAGATGTTTATATCGGAGTGCAAAACTGAATCATCTTCAGTTGCACAATGAATTACAGGAATCCTGTTTACTTGAAACTAATAAAGTGTATTATTTCGTGTTGTGCTAGTTTTGGCCTAAAAAAAAGACAGTAAATTATTGAAATTCTTTCAAGTTGTGCCAGTTTTGTTGATTGAAAAGCATTTTTATTTTGAGAGTATTTTGAATTGTGTCGCTTCAGTGGATTAAGGTAAGCTATACTGTTGAATTTATTTTGTCTTAATTCAGATTTCACGAATTGTTACTAATACCTTGCAATGTACGGAAGCCGCAAGCATAAAATTATGGAGCTTGCTGGGTATTCTATGGCTTCTAGATGAAAGGATCTTAATCATGTGGAAATGACAATTCGCCAGAAATTCTTCAATTTCAAGTATAAAACGTGACAATGCAGTGTCAGAAAACATAACTACATCAAGTAACACTCCTGAAAATGGAAATTTGGTATTATCTGGTAATACAGATGAAAATTTTGAATTAAATTTTGAGTCTTTATCGTCCACTGTAGAATATCTTCAACCTAATAAATCGTCACCAATAGAAAACCCTATTAAGGATTTTGGAGCAACTTACAGCTGAACAAGTTGAACATAATTTTGTAACTTTATCGTCTACTGAAGAAGATAATATTTATTCAGCATCCCTTTATTTTTAGTTCCCTACCAAAATGCTCCTGACTAAATTCAATAAAATAAATTACAGCGGATCCAGTTAATAGCAACGAAAGTGATACAGACGATGTCACCGCTGATCCAAATTTTATTGATAATAACAATGAAAGTTCCAGTGCTCCCTGTGGCAATGATGAAAAAGTGGCTGAAGGTGAGATTGAAGGAAATTTTGAAAATGAAGTTACGGACAAGCTAAAAAAGGAAAGAAAAGAAAAAACAACACAGAACAACGGAAGACAAAAAACCAAGCTTTAGAGAAATTCTGGAAAAGCTTATTTATTAAGTTCATACCTTGCGGAGAAAAATGCAAATTTAATTGTAGTACAAAAATTGACCAAACTGTAAGAGAAATTATTTTTTCTAATTACTGGAAACTATCGGATTTACAGCTTCAAAGAGAGTTCATCGCTAGACATACACAAACTATCAACCCAAAATATCGTTATTCAAGCACAGAGAACTTTATAAATTCTGAAATTCAGAAATTCGGCATTTTGTTTTGAAGTGAATGGCAATCGAACTAGGGTATGCAAGCAATTCTTCAAGGGTTCAAAGGTTCGTACTTCTTTAATGAAGAAAAGTGATAATGGTTTCCTTGTTGGTGACAAGAGAGGTAAACACGGAAAATAACCAACAATACATCCGGAAATCAAAGAAAGTGTTCTATTCGAAAATTCATCAATTTAATACCACGAATAGAGTGGCACTACTTAAAGGCTCATACTAGTCGTGAGTATATTGAGGGGGGTAAAAGTTTGGCTGACTTATATCGTGATTATGAAGCAAAACGACAAAAACAAGAACTACCGTCTCCAAATGGTGTAATGTTCAATCGAATTTTCACTAACGATTTGAATATCTCCTTTTATGTCCCCAATAAAGATCATTGCGACCATTGCAAATCTTGCAATAATGCCAATGTTGAAGAAAAATAAAATTTGGTGGACACCTACAACCTGAACCTGAAAGAAAAAGAGTTATGCTGAATGAAAAAGAATTGTGATAAAAACAAGCAAAATGGTTCTTTTGTTGCTGTCTATGACCTGCAGGCTGTAATACCTGTGCCTAAAGGGTTGGTGTTATCCTTTTACTATACAAGTAAATTGTTACAATTTCACAATAAGTAATTTGCACGCTAGAAATGTAGAATGCTATTTTTGGAATGAGACAGAAGGGAAACGTAGTGCAGTGGCGATCGGTAGCTATGTGGTTCGTTATATAAAAATGTTGGTTGAAAAAGTAAATAAACCAGAAATTGATATTATATTCTATTCAGACAATTGCAGTGGCCAACAGAAAAATTATTTACTTGCAGTATATGCATACGATGTACAAAACTTGAATGTCCGAAGCATTGGGCACAAATTTTTAATATGCGGCCATACTGAAAATGAGGGAGATAACGTACATAGTGTAAGAGAGAAGCAGGTAAAAAGGCATCTTAAAGCCAGTGCAATATATTTACCAGATCAATATTTAACGCTGATACAATCGGCAAAAAAATGGTCCTCCGTACAGAGTACTTGAATTAACTTTTGAGGGTTTCTATGATACGAAGATGTTACAGGAACAGTGGGGTACCAACTTTTCTTTACACACAAATAAAGTTAACTGGAATAGCGTTAAAGTATTCAGAGTCGAGAAAGAGTACCCACGTACCATCTTCTATAAAACATCCTATGAAGACGAACAATTTAAAAAAGTCATGGTGAAAAATATAAAAAATAAAACATTTAAGGTAGACTTAGTGCCAGCCTGCACAAGTAAATTTTCATTATCTGAAGTTAAGAAAAAGAGTCTTCAAACTTTATGCGACAAGAATATAATTCCTAAAAAACGTTATGATCAATTTTATAAAAATTCACTTTAGAAAGCTAGAAAATATTTTTAATTTTTTTCATTTCTGTTGTGTCTTAAGAAAGTATTTTTTTTATTTACTTTTATAAAAGTAATTCTCACAAATTTTTTAAAAATCTAATTTTAGAAGACTAGAAAATATTATGTAATTTTTTTGTATTTCTATTGGATTTTAAGTACAAAATATTTTCGTAAGTAATTTTTTTTGTTTACTTTTTATTAAAAGAATGTATATATTTGTCAATTCTTAAAAATACATAAGAAGGCTAGAAAATATGTTATTAAATTAGACAAAACGATACAAAACTACAATAATAAAATTTCCAACCAATTAAATAATTAAAATTCTTGTTGAAATAATTCGTCAAAAACGGCACAACTCAAAATAATGCCATTTTTTGTCGGGCTTAGGATATCCAAAAACGTCACAAGTTAAAAAAAGGGTTTATTTGAGATTTTCCAGCTCCTCACAAAAAAAAAGATTGCAGTCGTTTTCAGGGCAACCTTTGTCAAGAAGCTGCTTAATTTTCTATAACGTATTTTGTCCAACAGTTGCAGTTTTTCACGTGTTTTATACGTTAGTTTTCAGTGACTAAAATCAAATTTTATTCACTAGTGACTAAATTTTATATCAACAACGCATTCATGACAACCGGTCGACCGACCATGACCACCAAGACTGGCTGTGTGCTATTTTAAAATAATCTCTTCAAGTTTCGTTAAACTGTTGGAAAACGTCATATATCACGTGAGGAATCCCGATGTGAAATTTGTCTAAATCTCACTTGCTTATAATGGCTTATTACTCACTTGTAATTAATCGACTATTATTCTCCGACAGGCTTTTTAAACAAAAAAACTTTTTGCTTTTCTTGTCCCTGAGTTACTGGTTGAATTGTTATAATGAATAACGTCAGTTAAAACAAAGCTAAAATAAAGAATTCAACATTAAATTTTTATTGCTATTGAAATGACATTCGGCCTAAAACTTGACAACTCAAACAATGCCATTCTTTGTCCTTAGATAAAGAACTAACAACGTTAAATAAGTTTATTGTGATCTTCAAGTTCTACAAAGAATTTCTTGTTTTCCTTATGAGAATATATTGTCTATAACGGATGTCGTCCATGGTTTCACGTGTTTTATTACCGTTAGTTTTACATACAAATGAACATTCTTACGCTATTTAACACTATGTCAACAACGTATTCAAAGTGACCGCACTAGTTGTGACTTTTAATATTCTTCAGGTCAGATTAAACTTGAAAATTCAAGATCAACACGTAAATGCATCCAAAAGAGTTATGAACTTTTTCATTATTCACTCGTTAGTAATGGCTATGTCACTCATTGATAAATAATGGACCTCATAAATGTACACTATATTAAAGCTCAGGGAAAACTTTCGCCTTTGTCCTATGAGATTCTAATGAGTAGAACGCTGTCGTTTCACAAAAGTCGATAAACAAATTTAATATTGACAGAGGAGTTCAGTACAAGAATTGAAATTATTCTCGTGAATATTTGGATTTGCTATTATACATGTGCAGCTAAGTTACATTACTATTGAGAACACCACTACTTTGAGTAAGACATAAAACTCATGAATTAATTTTTATGTAATAAATAATTCTTTTAACAGAATATGGTTTGTTACATGTCCTGTTAGTTCCTTTAAGTATTAATGCTCAATATTTACTAAAGGTGCAAATGCGCTTATGATAGTAGACGGTTTTGAATAATCATATCAATTAAACTTGATTGAAGATGTCGTAAATAGTCATGATTCTGTTTATTAATGTACGTTAGTACATGGCTAGTAATTAAAATAGCGGATCCTCATAACTATTAGTGTATTAAATTCAGTGACGTTAAAATGCCGTCTATAACTACATAGGGGTTACGTTCAGGCAAATGGTACAAGTATCACGTAATATTGACTGAAGCTGAATGTTGGAGTACGTTGATTATTGCTTGATGGGGATAGTATGTGGTGTTCTAATTTTGTTGAAGGCTTAGCTGGGTCGTTCGACGACGTTAGAAGGCCTCCTTTAGTCTCATTGGGGTTACTTCAGGCACAGGGTCAGTATCCATCCAGTAGCATGTGGCCTTGCTGCGTTAGAAGACCTTGCAGACCTTATCTTTGAGGAGGTGGTTAATGCCAGGAGGATAAGTGGTCGGTCTTTATAGGAAGCCTTGGGTACCCATCATTTTATGCATGAGGATTACGTAATCTGGGCCTTCCCAACGTTGAAGTCCTCATTAATTCATTGAGTTACGTATTCGGACTTAAAGCTTATTGCTTCTGTCTGACGTTAGAAGACTCTGCAGACCCTCTTCCTATGAGGGTGGTTTGATCATTGGGGATATGTGATTGTAGAAGGACCTGGCGTGAAGATCCTCAGATTCATTAGACAATGTTCTCCCGACATGAAGGCCATCTATTGAGTTCATAGCTGATTGGCCTTAGATTGTACATAACTGTAAAATTGAGTTAAGGATTGGTCAGATCAGAGAGCTCCTTGTTTTCTTTATAATTGCAGTAGCCAAGCCAAGGCAGTAATGGCATCAATCCTGATAGAAGTCCTATCAAACCGGATTAGTTTGGTGAGTGATAATAAGGTTATGCGATTATAGACCGATTTATTGAATTGTGATATATTAGTAAGACCCTCTTCCTCTGACATATAGAAATAAAGGAGGCTCTTACTATCAGAAGTGGGATTGCTATTTGCGCTTTTATCTTAGAGTTATTATCATTGTTTGACTGTGTATATGTGAATGACTACCCTTAACTGTGAAGTTGCAGTAGATAAGTATGAACGAATTCCATTACAATTGGGTTAATTCTCTCATAACTAATTAAAACAAGAGGAGGAGGCCATAGAGTTTCTCAGTGTACTAAAAAAAACTCACTTGCAATTACGGCAAGAAAACGGTTCTCCAGTACAGTATTCGTAGACATGGGGAAATCATGCACTACTACGCGCGAGGGAGAAACCAAAGTCTTAAAGCTTAATGTGTATAACGAGGACGTGCCTCATATACGCGAGTTTGGTCAGGGGCGTGTTTCCACTTTAGGTAGCACCAATCTTATTCTGGGGGTAGACCACGTCGAAGCAAATGTGAAAGCACCTGTCGTTCATGACTATACCCAGGAAATACCATTATTAATCGGTCAACCATTTACGGTACAACCACATTCATTAGTAGTTAAGGATGATAGTAACCTTACCTTTATGAACGAAGAGAAGGGAACACCATATCGCAACCTCGATACGTTTAAAGAAGTACCGCTATGGGCAACGCGAACAATTATCAGGGAGACCTGTATGCGGACGCTAGTATGAGACTGGAAGAAGGGCGACAATGTTGCATCCCCCGCACTGTCCTACGATTCAGAGTAGAACAGTATACTCTTCTACCAGTCATCAATTTTACAGACAATGACCTATATGTGAAAACTGGACGGCTATGCGTGCAGGAGGATCTTCTGAGTGAGCAAGTTCTACGTGTGGACAATGCATCTCTGCCTGAGTTGTCCATCGAAAATGTTCAGATAGGACCAATAAGCACTGAACAAACCGAAGCACAGCGGGTTCTTCTTCAGAAGTATCATAACCGTTTTGCACAAGAATGGCAGGAACTAAGCTGTTCGAAGTCGGGCGAAATGACCATACGTCTAAGAGAGGAGAATCCTTTCACATACCGACCTTATTGTATTTCCGAATCGGAGAAAGGAAAAGTACGGACCATATTAGACGAATTGTTGGTTAGCAAGATAATCCAAGAGTCAGAGTCGGAGTATGCGTCTCCCCTGCTGTTGGTGAAGAAAAAGAATGGAGAAGATCGAATGTGCGTAGCTTATTGCAACTTAAATAACCTTACGGTAAAGGACTTTTATCCGCTGCTTTATCCGTTGCCTCGGACTGATGATCAGCTCAATCGCTTGAACGGATGCAAGTACTTCACAAGCCTCGATCAGGATACCATTAGATACCGGTAGCAGAGAGTTCAAAGAAATATACATCCTTCGTAACACCGGAGGCACTTACGAGTTTAACCGCATGCTCTTCGGATTACCAAATGGACCTGCAGTTTTTCAAAGACTAATGAACAAAGTTCTTGCACCCACCAGAAGTATTGCTGCGGTGTATCTAGACGACGTTTTATTGTATACACCTTCGGTAGATCAGATTGCAGAACCTAGAATTGGTGCTAATGCTTTTACGGGAAGAAAATCTAACCTTAAACCTAGAAAAATTCACCTTCTTGGTGACCACGGTAGCTTAATTGGGATTCCAAATAAGTGAAGAAGGCGTGAGACCTGGACGAAAAAAGACAGTTTCAGTGGAAGAATTTCAAACACCATCCAATGTTTATCACGTCCGCCAGTTTCTGGGATTGACCGGTTATTTTCGCCACTTTGTAAAAGACTATACTCGGATTTCCGGAGTTCTAACCAACTTGACAAAGAAAGGACAAACATGGAAGTGGCTTTCAGAAGAGCATTTAGCGTTCGAAACTCTAAAATCGACATTAACCAGTAGGCCGTTGTTGGCGTTGTATAGTCTAAAAACTATTAAAATATTCAGGGTATATCTTTTGGGTCTGGAATTAATCGTAGTGACGGATTGTAACGCACTAAAGGCAACCAGCACTAAAAAGGATATAAACCCGAGAATAGCAAGGTGGTGGTTGCAACTTCAAGAATATGCTTGTACAGGGTGTCCCAACGATAGAGTAAAGTAAGTTTATGCTTAACTAGAATTATTTGTGTAAATATTGTATGGACCATGGGGTAGAGGTAAGAAGTGTGCATTTTTTTAAAATATTGGAAGTTATACAGGGTGTGCCAGAAAAGCAGGACGTGAAAAGTATGATTTTTTAAATAGAACACCCGTATTTGATTTTAGTTTTAATTCTACGTGTCCATACAAACATATTTTGTCATACAAAAGATTGGCTGAAAGTTTTAGTTCTTGAGATATTCGCGTTTAAAGATTATTATGGTCATTTTCGTGGGGTTGATGAATGGGCAATTGTTCCGTTATTTCACAATAAAAAAATTGATATTTCGTGTGAAAATGAGTGATATTATACTAACGTTTAGACCGAGTAGTATTTCTAATTTTCTCAACAGGGTGTTTGTTATAACCATTCAAATTTGAAAATTCTCAAATTAAAAAATCAGTTTTTTTAATTGCACACCCTATATATTTTTATTTCATTTTATTCGGGATTAAAAAATCTATCATTTTTGTCAAATATATCCTATATCTATCTTTGATAGTTTTCGAGGAATTTCGATTTTTCTCACTAGCTACGTTACATACGATACTATAACATTATTGTGGATCGTGGTAGCCATGGAAAACAATTGCGACGAAATAAAACAAACCACCTAAGCGAGAATATTAACAGTTTTTATTAATGAGAAACAGTAATTCAATAATTATTCAACATTGCGTCTTAGTAAATGCTCAAATAGACGGCCTTCTTGCTGAATACACATATTGAGCCTTTTTCTCATGTTCTGTCTCACTTCGGATAACATAAGAGGGTCACTGTGCGACAAGCTTCGCGAATTCTATTTTCATGTCCTCCCTTGTTGTAGGTTTAATAATATACACCCGATCTTTTATGTATCCCCATAGGAAAAATCCAGTGGAGATAAATCGCATGACCTGGGTGGCCATAATATAAAGCCATTACGTCCTATCCATTTCTCCGGGTATTGCTGGTTCAAGAATTCCCTTACGTCCCGATAAAAATGTGGAGGTGCACCATCCTGTTGCAACCACATATTTAGTCGTCCTTCTAAATTGATATCCTCAAGTAACACAAGCAATTCTTCACGTAAGAAATGCAAATAGCTGCGGCCCGTTAATGGATCATCAAAAAAATAGGGACCGATAATTTGGTCATTATGTATACCACACCACACATTTAGTGACCAATGATTTTGGTTTTGAACTTCTCGTAGCCAAAATGGATTATCAATGGCGAAATAGTGCATATTATGCCGATTTACAGCCCCATTGCTTTCAAACGTCGCCTCATCGGAAAACATTATGGAGCACAAAAAGTTGTTATTTAATTGCAGCCGTTGATTAATGATATTGCAGAATTCAATTCGTCTTGCAAAATCCTCTTCTCGCAATTCTTGATGAAGCTCAATGTGATAGGGATGGTACTTATACTTCAGCGTTGTTCGATTCACGTTTGATTTGGAGGTATCACATATCGTCGCTAATGTTCTAGAACTCACTTGGGGATTTTCTTGAATATTTAATAATATTTCAAGTTCTTTTTCTTCATTAGCTGCCCTTTTATTAACAACTTTACGTTTGAAGTATTTAACACTACCGCTAGAATCAAATTTTCCAAGCCAACAGTAGTAGGTATTCGACGTTCAGGATATTTCATTTTGTAGATTCGTTGTGCCAATAAAGGGTTTTTTTCAGCCTCGCCCAACACGTATATCATATCAATTAATTCATTTGTCGAATAATCCATAATTGATACAAGAATTGATAACAAGTTAAATGCGAAAACGACAAATTTAATATGTGTTTATTTTGACAAGTAGGAAACCTTTGTATCTTAGTAACGCAATTATTATTTTCCATGGCTACCAAGATCCATGCAATGCAATGTTATCGAAAATAAAGTAGCTAGTGTGAAAAATCGAAATTCCTCGAAAACTATCAAAAATAGATATAGGATATATTTAACAAAATGATAGATTTTTAATCCCGAATAAAATGAAATAAAAATATATAGGGTGTGCAATTAAAAAAAACTGATTTTTTTTAATTTGAGAATTTTCAAATTTGAATGGTTATAACAAACACCCTGTTAAGAAAATTAGAAATACTACTCGGTCTAAACGTTAATATCACTCATTTTTCACACGAAATATCAATTTTTTTATTGTGAAATAACGGAACAATTGCCCATTCATCAACCCCACGAAAATGACCATAATAATCTTTAAACGCGAATATCTCAAGAACTAAAAACTTTCAGCCAATCTTTTGTATGACAAAATATGTTTGTATGGACACGTAGAATTAAAACTAAAATCAAATACGGGTGTTCTATTTAAAAAATCATACTTTTCACGTCCTGCTTTTCTGGCGCACCCTGTATAACTTCCAATATTTTAAAAAAATGCACACTTCTTACCTCTACCCCATGGTCCATACAATATTTACACAAATAATTCTAGTTAAGCATAAACTTACTTTACTCTATCGTTGGGACACCCTGTACAGTAGCGCACCGAACAGGAAAGCGAATGATATATGCAGATGCCTTAAGCAGAAATCCGTCGATTGCTGAAGTTCCAACCGAAGAGATCTTTAGAATACATGAAGACAATTGAATCTTGTCAGTTCAATTGACGGACATGAAAATGAACCATATCAGACAGATACTATTGAAGCCATCTAAAACTGACGAGGACCAAAAGATTTACCGTGAGTACGCTTTGCGAAATGGTCGAGTATATCGAATAACCGTCAGGGGTTTTCTCTGGCTCGTTCCACGAGGAATGCAACATCAAATCGTGCGAGGTGCGTATGATGAAATGGGACATTTTGGCACAGAGAAAACTTTGAAAAGACTCACTGTTCATTATTGGTTCCCTCGAATGAAGGTTTATGTGAAACGTTATATCGCGCGTTGTATACCGTGTCTATACGGGAAGAGTTCTACGGGAAGGAAGGATGGGTTTCTGTATCCGATAGAGTGCCATTCCACACATTACACATCGACCACTTAGGCCCTTTTCCCAAATCATAGAAAGGAAATGAATATCTATTTACCGTTGTGGATGCTTTTACGAAAACCCTAATAATGAAATTAGTTCGATCCACCGCTACCCGAATGTTTAACACATATGGAGTTCCCACAACAACTATCAGTGACCGAGGCACTAGTTTTATTTCCAACAGTTTCAAACATGTTTGCAAGTATCACGGGATTCAATGTATTCACAATGCGTTGGAACACGTCGAGCCAATGGTCAAAATGAGCGCTTCAATCGAACTATTTTGAATGTACTCCTGACTTCCACGATGGAAGAGGAGAGGTGGGACACCGTCCGGATTACTGCACGGATACCGGCCTAGGCCAAGAGAGAACTTGGAGTTTGCGGATACACTCAAGCTTGTATTCGAAGTGATTGAGGATATAACTTCAATGTGGGAAAATACAGCCATGTCGTTGTCGACATATAAGGGTCCCAGAGAACCCAAAAACGTGCAGCATATGAGAAGGTAGTTGCAGTTGACAAAATGCGGAAATGGGTTCCTCCTGGTGCTTTGTCGGATGCTACCGACAGTGACAGTGGCAGCGATGGGGTCCCATATACATCTAGTAGTTCGAAAGATAACGACCACTTCGAGGGGGAAGTGAGCGACGGGTTGGCCGAATGTAAATACCATACAAAAATTATTTCTTTTTTTCATTGCGCAATCGTTAGTTTTAATAAAATTATGGGTTATTCGACACATGCGTCCCTTTTTTTGTCAAGTTCGTTGTATAGTAATTAAAATTAGGACCTCAAAAATATGTCACTATATTATACTTAGCGGAAAATGCCGGTCTATGAACTAATAGAGACGGTCGTTAACAAAATCGATATACAAATTACTAATATTGATTAGAAGGAATGTTCAGTACGTAATTGAGTTTTCTTGTGGATAGTGCTGTTCTATTTTTGTGCGTTAAAGGTTAGCATATCTGACTTGCATTATTATTGTACAAATAGAGTAATTATTTTTTTTGCATTCTTATTGACACCTACATTTAGTGCCATTATGTGTAATTAATTTTCATGTGAGTACGACAATAATTGCTGTTCTTAACGACATGATGTATGATTACATGACATGTTAAAGGTACCTTAAGTAGTGTTATGTTAATATTTACTAAGAATCGTGCCGGTTCCGTAACTATTAGGGATGATTAGAACCAGATCGACGTTAGAAGGCCTCCTGCATCTCGTGGGGTTACGTTCAGGCACAGGGTCAGTATCCATGCCACATCGCATGTGGCCTTGGCCTGTCGTTGGAAGACCTCTGTATTGCATGGGGAATACGTATTTGGTCTGGATTCCTAATCTTGTTAAGTGCTTGCTGGGCGACTCGACCAACGTTAGAAGGCCTCCTTTATCTCATTGGGGTTACGTTCAGGCACAGGGTCAGTATCCATGCCATGTAGCATGTGGCCCTTCTGCCGTTGGAAGACCCTTGCAGAACTTTATCTTTGAGGAGGGTGGTTCAATGCGCAGGAGGATACGTGGTCGGTCTTTATAGGAGAGCCTTGGGTACCCATCATTTTATGCATGTGGATTACGTAATCTGGGCCTTCCCCAACGTTGGAAGTCCCACATTAATTCATTGGAGTTACGTATACGGACTTAAAGCTTATTGCTTCTGTCTGACGTTAGAAGACTCCTGCAGACCCTCTTCCTATGAGGATGGTTTAATCATTGGGGGATACGCGTAGGATTCATTAGACAATGTTCTCCCGACAGGGAAAACACAGCTATTGCGTTCAATAGCTGATTGGCCTTAGAATTGTACAGTAACTGTAAAATTATGAGTTAAGATTGGCAGACTTAGAGATGCTCCTTGTGTTTACTTAATAATTGCAGTAGCCAAGCCAAGGGCAGTAATGGCACAATATACAGAAGTCCTATCAAACCGGGGTGAATGATAATAAGGTTATGCGATTATAACCGATTCATTGAATTGTGTATATATTAGGTAAGACCCTCTTTCCTCTTACAAATAGAAACAAAAGGAGGCTCTTACAAAACACAAATAACGATAGAGCATTATTCGTTTTTTTTTATTCAGAAGTCAGATATCTTAAATTACTGAAATAAATAACAAAACTGTCAAAGATGATTATTTATTCAATTTCAGTGACAACTAAATTGTTACCAAACAATAGTATGTATAGGTATCGTCCAAATTTCTTGTGCTACCTACACAAATACAACTTTATAGCTTGTTTAGTTTTTTCAAAGTTTCGTAATTATCAAGAATTTATTTATCTGTCATGTTTTTTACGCATTATAAAAGCCCGTGATTAGAAACGGAACATAACAAACGATTGTTAAAATCCAATGATTTCTTACATATAAATAAAACTAGTTTATAATCTTTGGCCGGATATACAACTAGGACTACAAATCAAGCTATCGACGGCGACGGCGCGCCCGGCGCCTAAATACTTCTTTAAATTCCTCTTTTATGATTAATTCAACTGTTTAAAGCTGTTAAAAAGGAAACATAAATTTTTTGCAATATTTACTCAGATAACTAATGCATATCCACGTATATTCAATATTGTTCCTAAAAATAAATGATACTCTGTTTTCTTTGCACGATCTTCAATTAATATAGTAAGTGTTTGTTTTGAGTGTCACTACTAATTTTATCTTTTATTTGTTATTGAAATTCTTTTATACTTTTTGTTATAAATCCAAGTTCAGTATTCAGTTAGCGATTTTTTGTTTAGTATCGCGCTTTTGTTGTACAACCTACAACATTGTGTATCAACATGTAAGTAGAAAATAGAGTTATTGCTGTCATTAATTAAAAACCATTTTAACAAACACGTCTAAATGATAAATGTACACTAAAATTACAGTTAAATAGTCACACATTTTGTTTTTATCCTTATTACAATTGTTAGGAATAATAGTGATAAAACGAGTACAAACGTCATGTTATAAGATATATCTTAAAGTAGGTAATCAATTTTGATATGTTGGTGTTTAAGCGTGGGATACACATTCATTCCTTTTATATATTTTGGCATTGTATTTTAATAAGCTTATTATTGCTGTAATGCATCGAATTTAACTTTTTTTTGTACTCTTTCATAAAGTTAAATTATTAAGATTGTATTTAGGCTTTTTGTGGTTGCGAGTATACTCAGAAGGTTGTGATGTTTAGATAGTAGCATTATAATAACCTCATTTATACTTTGAAAACTGCAAGTGTAAGAAATGATAATTTACTTAATATAGATCTTTATACATGCATTTTATCTACTTGTAACTTATGTGAGCATTCTCAATGCAATTCAATCGCTTGGAGTTTCATAGGTATTTGGCAAGAGATATATGAGAAAACATGCAACAAAGATTACAATTACTGTTCTGCATAATCTTATTGTAAGGTGTACTCACCGGGGTCCTTCCGGACCTTACTTTATTCTATGATCCATTATTGATCTTTTTACATCGATTCCATGTGTGAATTAATTATAATAATAATATTAACTTCGACAACTAGCTAGTGTCACCTGAAATACGTGTAGGATCGGTTGTTCAACAATGAACCGGGAAATTTTGAAAAATCGATTTTGAGTTATTCCTGAAACTTAAACGGATTGATTTTATACGTGAAATTAGGAAAATTATTTAGCTTTTATTATAACCTACCGGCATCTGCATAACGTTTAAAAATTATTACCAGTCCACTTTTTAAAAAAAAAATGTTGGGTGGTTCACTGTGTCCACCCGTTGGTACACAGTTAACCAGAATTGTATTCTACAACGAACCATCTGGGTACATAATGAACCACTCAACTTTGATAAAAGAAAGATAAACAAGAACCAAAAAAACCAAAATATTTATTGAAAAACTAAATCATTTATGAAACTGTTCATCCCATATTCAAATTAGACATATCAACTGGAAAACTGAGAACTTTTCTTGTGTTAGTCCCTTCCATTTTGGAAATTGGCAATATGTAATTTATATTCTTCGTCTGTAAAGCAGCAAAACCAGGAGTAGGTGGTTCTGCAAACTTCTGACGTTCTTTGTTAACCAGTCTAAAATAAGAGACAAAAAAGTCATTATCACCCTCAGTAACCTTTTCTAAGACTTTTGCCACGGAATACGTTGTTGTCTTCTTTCTCGGAAATAGAACTAACACAAATTCTCCTTCAACTGGTTCCCGAAGTAAAGGTGCAAAATCATCTGTCAACACTGTGTCATTTGCCCCATCATTCTCGTCATTATCACGAAAGAGTTCACCCCCCAATGACGATACATCGGAATAAAAATCTTCGTCGTCGGAAGTATCAGAATCATTTACTACTTTTGCTGCTCGTTTGTTATTGCTTCTTTTACTTCCTGTAGTTTTTCCAAATAGATCTTTAGTGACCTTCTGTGTCGCTAGTTTGCGCTTAGCAGCAGCTAGTTCCTCCTTTTCAGGTGTGTCGGTAGCTATTATGCTTTTAGCTCGCTTTCGAGATTTTCTAGTTGTATTTCGAGGCCCTGCTTTCAAAGGTGGCATTATGCTGTGAGGTGGAACAAAATCTGGAGCAAACGAACACGAAGGTTGGATAACAATCAAAGTATTGCTTCGTCTTTCTGTAGAATTGACAATTTCTTCTTTTCGATAAGCTCTTGATTTTCTTTGTTTCCTTCAGTTTGTATCAATACTTCTTCAGCATTTTTTGGTTCAGTTCTGTCAGTGACGCAGCTGGGCATGAAGTCTACATCAGTAAACAAGGAGTCGTCAAACGAAAATATCCCACATTTTTTAAAGCTTGTGTGATATTTAATGGAGACATCGATTTCATCCAGGCAGTGCCAACACATTCAGCAACATTGTAAATTGTTAATGGTTTGCTTGGGTTCCGTAAAAGCCACAAATCTACTGCAGAGTTGTAATAGGCTTTGAATGACCCGTATACACCAACATCTAATGGTTGAAGTTTTCCGGAAGTATGAGGGTGCAACGTTAAAATTGTGACTCTAGCACCTTTTGCGAGATCCAGGGCTTCTATTTGTAACGAAATAATTTGGATACTTAAGTTACTTTGGTACTTTTCAATAAATTTCTGTACAAGTTATTTACTCAAACCTTCTTTCTAAAAATGCTTACGTTGTTTCTGTTCATAACTTGAACCACATATTTCCAAGTAATTTTACTATCAGTCTAATATAAATTTTCGTACCTTTGGTTATTAAAATGCTATAAATTCACATTTATATATTTCATTTAAAATCTACATGGTTACTCCCTCTAGTGACGTATCCTAAAATATAGGTAATTAAGGTGAACTATATTACAAGCTTTTAGAAGTCCTCTCTAGATGGCGTTAGTGGAGAAATCACAATTTAGAATTTCTGGTTTTATTTAGATAAAAAGGGTGATAACAATGTATTGTGTTTAATACAACTTTAACATAAAAATTACGTCTTCTTTTCTTTCCTGTCGCGTCCATTTTGCCAAGCTGAAAATTTTTGATGTCTTCTTGAAAATTGCTTGATAGTATTATACGATATAACTAATCGGATATATCTTCAAGAAGCATAATTTGCAATAAAACAATTGGTGCTTTTTCTAATCTTTATTTACAAGTTTTGTTGCTCTCTTACATGCGGTTTTAGAAAAATTTTCTTCGGCAAGATCGAGTAAGTTACCAATGAATTTCTCTGATTTTGTTAGTAATAACTGACTTTCTTTCTTAGCATTTGAAGACGTTTTAATCAAGACATGAATTATTGATGCTTCCATAAAGCAAGGAAAGCACTTCGATAGACTTTCATTTGGCCCGTTACATCTAAGGGGTAACGAATAAAGATTATTTACCTACATAGTGTTAATTACCTGCTCCTTTTAGCTTGCACGAATTACCTTCTTCTTTTGGCTTCAACGAAGTACCTTCTACTTTTGGATTCTACGATTTAACTTCAACTATTATCTCCATATTATCTACATACAAGTACTATTCTGGTTTACCTTCTGAGTCGTAACTAAAATCAAACAGGATCATGACAACTTCTGCCTATGTTCGTGATCCGAGAGCATCGACTGAACGTAATGACTATCTGCTTATAGAAAGGTTAGATCGTTCCTTTTCTTTTGTTTCTCTATGGTTACTGAACTTTAATTGAATAATGATAAAGTACACCTGCTAAAAATAACGTAATCAGTTAATCAGTTAAAATAATATCTGTTATCACTATATCCTTGTTGCTGTATCAATAAGTAATCCTTCACTTCACAATCACGTAAAGTTCCTTATCTGTTCTTTTACCATTACTTTCCTTCCCTCATTTTGTTTGTAATTATAATACATTTAATTGTATCGCAACTTAATTATACGTAAACACGTTAGATAAACATATGTTTTCATTACATTTGGTGTAGACATTAATTTTTTTTCTTCTTGAAATGTATGCAATTATTAAATTTTCACATATATTTGGTTCATTGTTGTTTAAGAAAAAAATGCTTGCTGAACTATAAAAGTTTCGTGTGGCTCACTATAAAATTTTATTTCAGTATTATCCGTTTTGGTGTAAACCATCGCAAGTTGTTTTGGTTATTATTTAGTAATAAGTTACGCTTTGTATAGGCGTCGATATACTTTTCTCTTTTAGGAATACAACGGAAGGCCTTCCCTTGAAAAGGGGAAATGTTTAAGTTTGGTTTTTTTTTGTAAAATAGAGAAAAACTATTCTGACTTGCGAACGGTATTTAATTACCATTTCTTTTTTTTTGTACATTTGGGGTATCTAAATATATTGTTTTGTTGTGGATTAATTAGATCCACACCTTCAACTATTTAGTCTAAATTTTTAAAAATAAAATATACATTTGTTTCTTTCGCACTACAGCAGTGTTGTTATTTCTTGCTCCGCTTGCTCATTCCATCCTGCACTACTGTCCAATAGTCGGGACAGCGGTGAACCTTAGCTCTATCTAGGGGAGCGGCTATTGGCGCCGGCATCTTTAACATCCTTTCTTCTCTCACCCCGCCCGAACCGACATTTTTGAGCTAGTTCGGTGTGCTCACTATCTGTGAATGAGCAGAGAATCCTTTCCTTCTTCCTTTTTCTTCCAGCTCCCCGTTTAATGACGTAACATATTGATAAATGACCCTCATGGTTGTCCATTATGATTAACGATGGATTGTCCATAGATGAAAAGGAGTGTTTAATGAAATGTTTCATAACTTGAACAAGTAATTCTTCGTTCATCCACCCGGACAGGGACGCTAAGCCCAATGTACCAGCTGGTGCTCAAAAATCATGTGCTCCTTGAAGTGTTTGCGTGGAAATATCATTGCGGGTGGTAAGGATTGACCCATTGCATTAATAATACAGCATGCAGTCACTAACGTCCCCTTCTCACCACTAGTGACTTTGCCAACATTACTTCCTTTGAGAGCAAGTACCCGCTGTGGACGTTTCACGGTAGTAGTTCCCGTCTCGTCTAAGTTATAAACTCGAGATCCATCCGCAAAACTAGGACACCGTTGCATGACATTGTTGGAGAACTTCATAACGTTTTCTTTATTAAAACTAGCAGCTCGGGCTAAACTACCTGGTTCAGGTTTCTTTAATGATAACTCGGAGTGTTGCTTCCTAAAACCACGTAACCATTCCACTCCAGCCACCTCTTCTTCCGCCCACTTCGCAGGAAACTTAATATTATTTTTTTTAGCCACTTGGAATGCTACTCGCCGACAATCTTTTGACGATAGTCCATAAAACATTAGGACACAGTTTATGTAGTATTCTTTTAATTGTTCTTTTAATGTTTTCTGATCCTTATTGAAAACAGCGTTTACCTCATAATTGGCTGTTAATCTTACTTCTCGATTACGAGTTGTTTTAAGGACATAGCGTCTCACTGTAGGATACGGCAAATTACATTATTTTGCTGCATTTCGAATACTGGCGCCATTATTGTGCAGTTCAACAGCTCTTCTCATTGATTCTTCCATATGAGCCCACTTTTTTCTGGTTAATTGTTTAGTACGACCTATTCTGAAAACAAAAACATCAATATTAGTGATATCTTGTGCATGTACAGCATAAGTTAATTGTAAAACATATTTGTATGGTATGTAGGTACACAATGAACCATGGTTCATTGTTCAACGTAGGTACTTGGTTCATTGTAAAACATGTCCGTCATATTGTTTTTCGTTCAAATAAATACATAACAAAGAGGAAATTTAACATTAAAACCATTTTTAACCTACCCCAGAGTGCATAAGTTTATTATAAAATCATTGAACTATCAATTAGTATTATATACGACTAATCAGAAGAAAATAAACTTACCTACCGATTTTTACTATCTGCGTGCTGAAACAACAAAGCTTTGATTGCACACCCACACTCTACCAGATCTTAATATCGACTGAAGGTAGCAAGAAGGTACACAGTTATATACCGTATTTGACAATTTCGAGCTTGTGACATAGGCGTATCATAAAAAAAGTAATGTGGTTCATTTTATACGCCTGGTTCATTGTTGAACAACCGACCCTAGGCTTACCCGGACACATAACTGCCGCTAAACAGTTTGGGTCCCAACGAATCGATATCCGGGTGTCATCATTACGCCACCCTTTTACCTATTCGTGTCATTCCGAACAGCAGCAAGACACAGACCCCCCACTTGCAGCACAGTTCAAAGGTATGGCGCCGTTTTCACAACTTATAATTAGGGGCTTTCGACATCAACGTGCAATCAAACGTTATCCTACTTGATATCAAATCTCATATACCAACACCTTGAGTTTACCGCACTAACTAGTGCATACTCAAATGACGTCACAATTTATATCAGCGCTCACATATTAACATGCATGTTTACTACAACGATGCGTTATCAAAATGCTAGCACTTAAATATGTGCACTTCTCAAGACATACATCACACTGGGCCTGCACTCTTCTTATGTTTCTCACAATCTGCCTTTCTTTCTGTTTACTTTAGACCACCATAACGTTACGGGATTAAGTCAATTAAGTGACGCAGAATAATATAAACTGATTTATTGTTAAACACCTTACATTTAATTTGTACGAAGAATGAAAACACTACAAGAATATTTGACGCGTTACACAAGAGTGCATTATGAAACAAGTATGTAGATAGCAAATATAGCAAAAGATTTTGTATGAATACCAGAATTCCTCAACTACGATTTTCTTCGTATACTTACTTGAATTAGAATTATCTAACAATGTAAACTTTTACGGTTATTACACATACTTAATATACGTATCTTTTAGGTTTTTAAATCGCGCATTTTTCTATTTATACTTTATATAAATTTAAACGTGTCGATAACAATTACAGCTATCGTCTTCAGTACATGATATCTTTAAGAATTACTGGAGATGTAATAGTATACCGGGTGTAAACGGGTTGTGGGCTACCCCTATAACTTTTGAATGGAGGGGTATAATTATTTCAAATGTTGGTCGATTATATTAGAGCAAATTTTTAAATGGGACATCCTGTATATTTTATATTTTTGGACTCTGTGGCTTCAAATACGTACAACGCAAATGTCAAATTTCAATTTGGACGCCATTTAAATTTTATAATTGATTTTTTTGTTCATCCGAGGTGGTCATGGCTTGCTTCAAATTACTTATAACTTAACCAAAGTTATGTAAAAAGTATTCATTTTGGCAATGATATAATTTTATTCATTTAATTTAACACTAAAATCATAAAATGCAGTTTTTTTTAACCAAAACTATGTTTTATTTATAAGAAAGTTAATGGGCCACCGCGTATTTAACCCTTGACTGGTAACGTGCCTGTTCTGGACATAAGCAGTTAATTATAATTACTGCCAACTAATTAAGTTTTGGGATTTTAATGAAATTTTGCAATTACTGTCTTTCCTATATATGCTAGTATGAGCCAGTATAATGTTATAGACAAAAAGGTTTGGCCACAATTCGCAAATATATTGGAAATGGGAAAAATATAATGTAAACGTAGCATAGTAATAAAAATTTTATTAAACAATGAAATAGTAATAAAGAACTTCAACCTAGCATCTAATCAGTAAGGGCAATAGTCAAACAACACATCTTAAGTGTAAAAATATTACAATATAATAAATTGAAAAAACAGATCGAGGGGCTTTGGAGACATCGAAAAAATTCATATTTACAACTCTTTTGCACAATTCAAGCAAAGTTTCTTGTACACTCCAAACAAACCGGTTTTTTACATTGCACACAACAATACGAGGTCTTGTATTTTTTTCTTAGCAGGACATAGCCCACAGGTTTTTCGAACTTCCAGTTTGTCATCTTCAAGCGACTGGTTAAATGGTTCAGGAACTTTGAGAATCCTGCTTATGATTTTGGCGGGTGTCATTTCTGATATGTCCATTGGATAGTCTTCGCGCAAAATGATTTTTGACCAATTTATCAGCCAAGGCTTTAATAAATGAATAGCTGGTTTATAAAAAGAGCCAAAAGCCAACGGTTTGTTCTTCTACTACAAGAATATTTGGCACATTTCTCATCCAGGGTGTCCACACCTCCTTTGGTGAGGTTATAGAATGCAATCATTTCCGGCTTCACTATCTCATCATCATCCTCTCTCTTGTGATGCATAGACGAAATAACATTCATAGCCTTGCTTCGTTTGAGCACGTACGAAAGCAAAGTCATATGTTTGGTAAAGCCATATAATGTTTCTCCAACTTTTCGTCCACGTCAATTTGTTTTTTCGCAGCTCATCGACAAGTTTCACTGACGAGAACCAATTGTGATGTTGCGATAAGATCCGTATACAGGCTTTGCCAGGCGGATTACGGATTGAGTCGGTTTTCCTCGTGTTTGTTCACCTGCGTTAGTTAGACATAGCACTTTTAGACCATACTTTGCCGGTTTCAGCGGCATAAACGTCTTGAAGGCACACCGGCCCCTAAAAGCCACTAACATCTCGTCAATACAAGCATATGAGCGGATGGAATGGTATTGTTGGAAATTTAAGTTAAAATATTTAAATAGCTAATAGCTGCAACTGGGTTATTGTGCTTTCTTTCCAATATACCTCTTGGATTATCAAATCTGAGAGCGGTCAGTATTACAAGGAACCTCTTTTGAGACATGACGGCGCGAAACATGTCTCTTCCGCTTCCATCTGTCGCGAAAATTGAATCAGTGTCTTCGTGATTATACTTTGAAATATAGACGTGCGTCAAACGCGTCCTAGTCCACATCGTCAAGGGTCGGACTGTTACTGTAGTCTTATTGTAGATAATTTAAAATTAGTCCATTTTAGAATTTTTTGTGTGATGTTCTCAGAAAACAGTTTTTTCCAAATTGAAAAGGCATCGTGCTCTTCAATTGCACGAGCAACAGGAAGCTTTATAACCAAATTGTGTGCACATTTGCTGATGGCTCCTTAGTGCTCCATTTGAATCTGTTCGCACCATAATAGTATTTTGCTGGTCGTCCATCGTCAGATTGGTCGGTCCCTGATTCGTTGTCAGAAATATCAGGCGATATTTGTGTTTCGTCAACCAGTGTTTCTATAACTTCATCTTCACTATCAGAATTATGGTCGGCGCCTATGGCACAATTTTCATCTATATTTTCGTCATCATTTTCACTAAAATCACTTCCAAACCAGCCGTAACAACACTTTCAAAGTCCGGGTCATCCAGATGTACGGATGTATTATTTTTTGATGTACCTGCCATTAAAAAACAAAGCGAAACCAGCACAGCTAAATATCACGTAAACAGTAACGTGCGGTCTTACAGACCGCGAGTAGGGATTACTCGAGCAACAGATTGAGGTACGATGTTCCGCTGTTAAGGCGTGATGGTACACTAAATGTTAGGAAGGTACTAAACTTCTCGTGGCGAAAATTCAAACAAGGTGGTAAATATGGGTTACTGCGCATAGCAAGCGGTCTCACAGACCGAGCATTACCAATTAAGGGTTAAAATAGCTCATATAAATTCGTAAATGGTGTACATAACATTGACTTGTTTTCTTAAATAAAGTTCAATAATATACTATTATTTAATTTCCATAAACACAAAATGCTCCTGAAGTCGCGCCTGTCGAAATAGACAAATTCTTACCCTCCCAATAAAATGTTTATACAGATTTACCAACTTTTTTTGCAGTTATTGCACCAAATTTATATAAAATGTGTTTGAACAGTTTAGTAATAATTTATTTTTATCCATTTTTTTTACGTTAATCCTTTCAATACCGTTTTTTTTTTCTTTAAAGGTATGATATGTATTTGACTAATTTCAACTGTATGTTGTTATTGAGGATGTTTTCTACATGTTGATAATTTTAATATTATTTTTTTGCAAAAATAAAGTGGGACAACGGTGTCCCATTGGCTATCTTGGTTCACTTGGACCAGCCCTGCTGAAAACATTTACTGGGAACTATATGTCCCATGGGATATATGTGACCCAGTGGTAGTCTTGGGTAAAGAGTTGTGTTTTGAGAGCTAAAGAATCTTTATTAAACATTAATTACTATGACCTGAGAACATAAAAAATCTGTATATAAATTATGAAACAGGTTTTACAAAAAGGAATTTGACAAGATTAACAAATTGTTTTTGTACGTGTCTCCTTTTTTATATTTGCACGCCTTGCGCATCGTCGTCCTATACACCCTTCAACAGGTATGTGGCCCCCTAATTTCCTATTTTCTTTGCGTTAGTACTCGGTCTTCCTAAGCATCGTTTTTTTGACATTCAAATTTCCTCCTCCCATTGTAACAAGATCTTCAGCTATTGCGAACAGAAATTTTAAAAGTTTCCGCAGTTGGTTTTCGCTACAAATGTTATTTCTATGATCCATCCATTTACCACAGCAATAAGCAAAAGGCGAAAAAATACATTCTTCCACCATTTATCAGATCGTCGGTCCATTTGATACACTCCTACCATCTGATCTGCTAGATCGACTTCGCCCATAATTGCATTATTGAATGCAATTCAAGTTGGCATGGAACGCCGCATTTTTCACCATATTTGCCCATCCTTCTCTCGATGGTTTCCTCATTTTTGTGGCAGTTACTTACAAGAACAACATCTTGGTGTCGCGCCATCTTACAGCTAGTGTCTTAGCGTCATTAGTTAAAAAAACACAGATTCTCCTTTGTACATTTTTTCCTTTTGCAATTTGTTCCGGGACATTAAGCATAATAGTTCCAACAGCTGGAAATTCGATTGTGTTTAAAGAAGAAAGGTCATAAAAAATCTATCAAATAATAAAGCAACAGTTTCACAAAGTTTCAAAACTACACTTTCACCAAGTGTACGTTCTTCTTTCAAAGCACCTACTTCTTCTCCATGATAAATATTTAGGTCATATGTATATCCTGTTTGTGAATCACACTTTGAACATAATTTAATGCCTCTCTTCACTGGTTTTATTGGAAGGTATTGCTTCAGAGACGACCGTTCCTTGCATTTGACCATTCTTTCGTCGCGAACTGTCAGACCTCAATACCTGAAACGTTTTCTTTAGAAATTCTAAGAGCTTTTCAGTGTAATACTGCCACATGTCTAACCATCATATGACATACAAAAAGGAATGGGCTTGACTAAGCTCACGCGTACGGTCGGAAGACCACAGAACACTCGGATGCGTGGTTGTTTTGGAGGTATAGTTTAAAGTGATCGTAATGTGGTTAGATAGGAACCGGATATGAGTAGGCGCCACAGGCTTTAATAAGGAAATATCCAACAACTGTTGAAAGGAGAGTAAACCCTGTAAATGCTGAAACAGGATTTACCAAAAAAAAAAGAAAGAAGAAGGAACAAGTAGAAATGTGTTAACAATTCCCCCAATAAAGTAATTTTTATTGTCGATATCTTGACAAAAGAATGAAAAAAAATAAATTAACATTCCACCAAAACCCACGATGGCAAACAGTAAGCCTCAGTTTGTGTCCACGGCAATTATAATTTAAAATTCAATTAGAAAAAAAAAGTAAAAAAAATTATATGCCCCCTTCCGGCCGCTGTAAGATCTTACTGTTCGTAATCGGAATTGGCTAATTTAACACATAATCCCATTGGAATGTTTAGTAAGATAAAAAAAATTAAATTTAATTAATGAATTTGTTTGCCGTACGCTTCACACAGTACACAGTAAATTGAACATCTTGTTCGGTCCACAGTAAATAACTACCGTAACAAACAAAGAAAAAGTAATGTACATAACACATAAAGATTACGAGACAAAATTACAAATTCATATGAAATTAAATGTTTAACATTTGCAGTAGTTCACGTAATACCGATAATCGTTACACCCGGTATATTGTATCAAAACAGGACTTAAATCGTTGGGTGAAAATGGAAGCTAAACCTGTTTAAAGGCGGTCTATCAAGTCACGTTTAATGATTCAACTGAAATTTTGTTTGTGATTGAGTGCAAAAATATTCAAAACTGAATTAGTGAATATATATATATATATATATATATATATATATATATATATATATATATATACAATAATGCCTCGTTTATTGGTTTTAAGGTCAGAAAGCAGACTGTTAATTTTAAAAGGATTTAAAATTCCATTATTAAGTCGATATTTCGAAATATTTTATTTCTTCTTCTGGACTAATAATAAATTAATGATGAATTGAAACGGAATGGGACAATGTAACAGTTACTAAATATTGATGAATGTATGATTAAATACATGTAAGAAGTACTTTACAGCAGGAAATAATTAATGTACAAATGGAGACGTTAATTTTAAATGCGTGTTACTGCAATTTTAACTGATAAGAAGCATTATTGTATTTCGAAAAAGTAGGTCAAATTACTTATCACTCTTATATATATATATATATATATATATATAGGAAGCACCTTAAATATATAAATTTGATTAAGAGGTAACAATTGTCAATTATTTGATTACAAAATTAATATTATCAGTCCATCTGTTTTCGTTGTAGAAATTCACTAAGAACAGGTGATAAGAAAAAAAAAAAGATCTGACCTTTATTGTTAAACCTACTACTTATTTGATCTTGCACATTTCGGGTACTATTCCAATGATCTAGCAGCCTTCACGTATATGGTCATAGATGTCAGCAAGGCTCTTATGTCTTCCAGCGATAATCATGTACTTTGGATGTAACGTAACAGTAAAATGTGAGCAGAAAGTTTAAGAAGGAATGCCGTTAGAAATGTAGGTAGTACAGAGATGCTCTTGCAGGTGACAAACGAGCCGGTAGTGAACATTCAACGTAATTTCGATTGAAGTGTCTATATATGAAAAGAATTAGTATTAAATGCTTTTATATTCGAAAACCTGAAAACAATTTTAATTACCATGAGGTTATCGAAACATGTGCCACTTGCCGAAGATGTGGACGAATGAATAATTTCAATTATATCCGCCTTTTAAAAGCGTTAGTAATACTTTTACTTGACCAAGTATTACTTTAAGTGAGAATTTTCCAAAAAAATGATGCTTCAGCATCCATAACCAGAAACGAAAAATTCAATCAAGGGCGTTCTTAAAAAGGAAGAAAGAAAAATTGGCCAACACCTTCAAATCAATTTTACAAACTTGAAAAAATTTGTATTTAATTATTGTTGCCAAAAGTTAAAAATGTGTAGAAAATATATGTTTATTATATGTATATGTATTATTTGACCCTAATAGATCCCAGGTTCCTTTTTTACCGCTTTATATTAAATGATCCAAAATCTTAGAGATGTCGCTGAAGGTATTAAATTTTACATATTTTAACTAAATAAAAGATGTGTACGAAAGTTACATACGTTAATTTAAATGCAACTAGAGATGCGTAAAAATTTGCGAAATAGTGAATTGGAAGCATTCAACCTAAGAATAAATTGCTATTTTTAGTAAGTAAATTTGACCAAATGACGAACGTTATCAAAAACAAACGTTTTCCAATTAAACACGTAACAATATACTTTAATTGCATACTCAGGATTTACAGGGTGATTAAAATTTAAAACGATTTCTGGAAATTGCATTTCTAATAAGAATATTTCTAACTGATGGATTATTTGACCAATAATGAGCAACTTGTAGAACTCAATTATAAGACATTATCAAACAACATCCGACAACTATCATAAGTTTACCTACATCAGTGAATGGTACACTTTTTCTTATTCTTTCATTATAAATTTTTATTCGTTCATTTGTACACTCAGCTATAAACTGAAACAAGCTTCTAGGAAAAGGGAGTATAAGTTGATTTTATAGACGAATCAATTGTGCACTGTTTGGTTAGTGCCATAGATAATCTGGGTTGAAAGTCTTTTGGTTCCTCATACCAACACATTATATCTCATTTTTTTTTCGCTTTTATTTTTACTTTCTACTACACTATTGCCTACTTCCTCAAAATTGCTTTCTTCTTCAGATCAATCCGATCTAATTTCAATATCGTCGTCCAATTCAGAAGCATTAGACTCAACATCAGGCACAAAATGTGCTGCATAAGTTTCATCTTTGGAATTATCACTTGGAAAGTAAGGATCCCTTTTACACCTTCATCCTCAAACTTATCCAACGATTCGATATCTGACGAATTCTCAGCCAAGTTCTCTACTTCTGTTGATGTTAATCGCTTTCTTGCCGTATTACCTAAAAATGTAAGGTGTAAGTTAGCCAGAAATTCAAAACAACCACTGAGACACATAGTCCCACAAAAAACTACATGTATAAACGATTTTATTTCTTTATCAAATTTACTAACTATAAAAGAAGAAAACAAAATACTCACCAACGAAGTACATCCAATATAACACAAGATAACGAAATAAATGCACATCGCGCTCTCTAACACGTACACTCGTCATGCACACAGAGCATAAACAGATCCGTCATTGTTGCCAAGTGTAAAATTATTCGTCTAGAGTTTAAAGATGTGGTCCAACACTACCATAATACTCGAACACTGTGCGTTTACGGGACATATTGATACCACTGGAATTTTATTAATTGTCTGGGACATACGTGTCCCACTGGTAGCGATGGGGTTAAAACCAGTAAATTAACTAACTTTGTATCTTTTTCTTCAAAATCTTTCATTTGTGCTTGGGTAACATATTTTTTTTTCTGTTGGTTTAATAGGAATTTTTTCGGGGAAAGTTAATCACGTATGCTTTAACTTTAATGAGATGTCAACAATAAAAATATAATAAGTGTGTTTGACATATTGTTGGCATATCGTTTATTTTCCAGTCTATCAATTAACAAATATTTACCACAAAAATGGCAAATATTTTTCACTACTCCCAAAATGAGATGGTTGATATGTTGTTGGTATACGGGGAATGTCGAAAAAATGCTGTTCAAGCTGCATTTTTGTATGCGGAACGATTTCCCGAAAGGAGACATCCAAAAACAGGCGGCATTTTTCAAAGATACAACAACTGCGAAGAACTCATCATCCTGAAGTCGATGAACAATTTATTATGAATGAAAACACACGATTGAACTGGTTCCTACAATATCTACAGTATAGGGCTATTACAAATGATGTTCATGATTTCAAGTGTACATAAATCTGGTTTTATTTATCATATAAAAAAATAAAATGGTTACATTTCAAGAAAAACTCAAAAAGTTTCATTCCAAGTGTCAAGAATTAAAAAATGTTCGATATGGGAACCCCTTATGGTACAACAGATGTCAAGGCTGTATTCAAACTCTTGCCATACTTTATTAAGAGTGTCTTGGTCGATTGTTTTTTTGGCTCTGGTAATTCGTTGTTGTCTCAGGTATGTTTTCTGGTAATGGTATCTATCTTTGATGTATCCCCACAAGAACAAATCACAGAAGGTGATGTCCGGAAATCTTGGAGGCCAGTTCAAGAATGCACTATCATTTGGACCAGCACGACCGATCCATCTGTCAGGCCACCGATTTCGAAGTTCAGTCCTAACATCGCACTAGTAATGTGGACGTGCGCCGTCTAATTGCAGAATGAAATTTGGGTATTCTTATTCTAATTGCGGTAGAAGCCATTCCGTCATCATGTACAAGAAAATTATTCCATTTATTGTTTGTCCAACAAAAAAAAAGGCCCGTACACTTTGTTGTACGTGATAGCACAAAACACATTAACTTTCAAAGAATCGCGTATGTGCTCAATGTAGGTGTGTGGGTTCTTCGAGCCCCATATTCTGACATTATGTCATGTGGAATGTGGCTTCATCACTAAAGACTAACCATTTTACAAAGTTTCATTTTCCATCAAGGCCTGCATGTTCTCATGAAATGAAAGTTTTAGAACTTTTGTTGTTTGGTTTTAATGCTTGAACAAGCTGAATTTTAAAGCTTGATATTTACACTGTTGGCTGTGGTATACCAAGCTCTCTGCTGCATTTAACAGTAGATTTCTGTCGACTACGCATAAAACTTTACCTTACCTACTCTACCACTTTCGAGTAGTGATTGCTAAAGGGATCTTCGTTAAATTTGGTTCTAAAGTGTCGTAGCACACTAATAACTGATTTATTGATGCGCTAATCCAACACACAAAATGCTTTCCTGTCTTCAAACTCAGCCATTACACAATTGACAACAATTGACTTTAACAAACAGCGGATACGTACCTAAACCAATGTAAACGAAACTTTATGAGTTTTCCTTTCCAGTGTTACCAAGTGAAATGGTCTTAAAACAGATTAATCCAGTAATATTTATAATTGAAATCGGGAACATCATTTGTAATAACCCTGTATTTAAAAAAAACAAATTTAAAAGCTACAGGTATGCACTTCATCAATACGAAGATGATGGTCCGCGGAGAATGGAATTTTTTGAATGAGTGTTGGAAAATTATAACAACGATAGGAATTTTCACAAAAAAAAATTATTTTTTACCAATAACGGCATGTTTAATAGAAATAACTGTAGATATTGGGCTAAACAAAACCAGCATTTGATTAAAGAAGGAAATTTTCAAGAACGTTTTGGTTTCAATGTTTGGGCAGGTATAAAAAATAACAGGCTTGTTGGTCCAATTTTTTTCGATTTCGTTAAATGCCGAAAGATATTTGCATCTGTAACAAACCTTTTAGGTTGTGTTGAAATTTGCAATAGCTTAGGCAACGTCGTTCATTTTTGTGTTATGTGAATTGCATACCTTAGTGGCTGAAGCATTCGTTTAGATATTTTAAAGTGGAGCTTGAACGCGAATTTTCGTTTGCACATTGAGTTCGTGCGCAGACACCTTTTTGAAGTCGGTTGTTACGATAATGAAAGCAAAAAGCGTCCATATTTGCTCTTGAATATTTTTATCAAAAGTGTCGTATATTTTTACGGTAAGAGCTAATTAAACCTATATTTCATTGTTGGTATATTTACCCTTTTTTAGGCACTTTTATTTTTCTTTTATATAACGTTAAATTTTCCTTTTACGTAATTTCATTGTACTATTACGTTCAGTTTAACGAGGATGAAGCAGTAGAAGTTTGTTGCTATGCAGAAAATTATAAATAAATGATATATTAACCCATATAAATCAACCAAGTTTGGCTGTTTGTAAAGGATTTGACGCATTTGGGATCAACGAACATCAAAACTCTGTTGTATTTCCATTTCAAGGTTAATTGCACAACCAAATTTGAAAGGGTAGCTTCATCAGTACGTTGTTACCAGTAACAGTAACCAGTGACAACCAAAATTTAAAAGTACTACAGGTATTTCATTTCTAATCATTAGTTTATAAGCTATTTTTAAGTTAATTCAGATTTACTAACATTAGTATTTAGATTTTTTACTTTATAACTTGAGTTAAAGATTTTTATAATAAACCTTGTTATTGTTTCCAATTTTCCATTTCTTATATTTACGGTTTACTTGTTTTCCATTAAATAAGTTGGCGTCCAAGGTATTTTAAAATTTATTTACAGGTTGAAGTTACACCTTTTTTTGTAAAGCGAACATATCTAACCACACACACATTATCTAATTAAAGCAAGTCAAAGTTTAAGAACACTGCCCGTTTAATCGTTGACTAAGCTGAAGACACAAAATCTTCTATTTATTATTAGGAGTATAAGTAATATTAGGGGTGGAATTATTAACAACAACCTCAACCCCAACTTTTTATTTTTTATTACACATCTCCTTACGAATGGAATTGAAGATTTCATACACGAGTTACCTTTAAACGAAAGGATTAACGTGTATTATCAACAAGACGGAGCTGGACAACACAATGCACGATTGGTTACTGAGTATATGTCACAGATTTGGAAATAATTGGATAGGTACGAATGGACCTATAAGGTAGCTTACCTAATCGCCGGATCTAACAATATTAGATTTTTTTGTGTGGACATACGTTAAAAATTTCATGTGTGCTACTCCAGTTACAACACGGGAAGATCTAGAAGACCGTGTGAGATGAGGTTTCGCCAGTATTACACAAGAAATGCTGGAAAATGTGAATGAAAATTTTATAAGAAGACTTCAACTCTGTCTACCACTGAACGGTGGGCATTTTGAACAGCTAATTAATTAAGTTCATTTATTAGGTATTATGATGGGATACGAGTTGGAAATATGTATTTTGAAGATATTTGCCAATTTGTTGTTGTTGCTGTTGTTGTTGAGTTTTGTCAGTTTTGTTATTAAAGTTATTCACTAACTGTTTTTCTTTAATATTTCGACAGGGTCGCCTTCAGGAGCATTTTGTGTTAATGGAAATTAAATAATAGTATATTATTTAACTTTATTTAAGAAAACAAGTGAATATTATGTACAACCATTTAATTCGAATTTACATGATTGAAACATTTTCCAACTTTTAGTTTGGGGCATAGGAAATGGAAATGTTCAACTTTTTTTTAGTAGGACTGAACTTTGCAAATGGCGCTCAAGCGTGAGTGAGGTCGAGTTAGGAAATCCACGTTTTTCTTAACAGTAACCGTTGTAACAGTTTAAGTGTTCATTATTATATTCTGATTTTTTGCATGAAATATGAGCGCTTCTAACAGCAATTCAGTGATTTTGAAAACTTTTATAGTTTTTTAAAAATAAAGTTACAAAAATAAAATTATCAAAATCGTGCATCCAAAACTTGACCCTGCGGCGAGCTATGTGAATTATTGAAAATTTTTATACATATGTATCTAGTCAAATGTAGCCAGAAAATCTAGAAATATTTAGAAAAAAACTAGATCGCTGCCTTTAATAGTTACAGAAATATGAATTTTTATTCAAGAGCTTTGGAATGCGCGTAAGCTTATCACGAAGCGCGTCGGTATTTTGCGTGAGTGCGTTATAGTGGAGTAAAATCGCTCTTCTAACTCGCTGTTTTCTAAGGGTGCGTGACACCGAAGGTATAACCAAATGAAACCTACACCATCTTGTAGAGGACACTTTGGGGCATAGGAAATGGAAATGTACAACTGTTAGTTGGACCGAACTTTTAAACGGCGCTTAAACGCGACTGAGGTCGAGTTAGAAAAACTACGTTTTTCTTAACATTAACCGTTGTAACAATTTAAGCTTTTAATCTAAAATTCTGATTTTTTGCACACATATACCTGAAATATGATCGCTTCTAATAGTAATTCTGAGATTTTAAAAATGTTTACAGTTTTTGAAAATAAAGTTGAAAAAGTAAAATTATCAAAATTGTGCATCCAAAACTTCACTCTTCGGCGAGTTATGTGACAATTAAGTAATCATTAACTTTTTTTTGGCCTACCAAAATCTGATCCATTATTGATTGGAACATGAATGGTGCCGATCATTATAGCATAGGTTAATTGAGTGTGCTGGAACATACCAATGTGTATGTGTTGATAATTAAGTACAGAGATATCATCAGGCATCGGTGAAAGGTAATATAAGTAATTTGATTGTTATCTCATTAAATTTAGAATCTTCTTCAGTTCTACATACATAAAGACAAAATTTATATCGATGGGGGCTTGTACTTTGATAGCACAGTTGGTGAGCAGGGTACTCTAGGAAAGTACAGGTCGTAGGTTCAAATCCTACTCGAGGTGAACTTTTTATTTATGTGTTTAATAAAATTAATAATTTTAATTACAAATTTACTTTTGTACTTATTCGTTCATAACAAAAACTTATAATAACTTTCTTTATAAAGTTTCTTTATATAGGTAAAACAAACTAAGTCTAAAAATTCATTCATTGCTTGTATTATCGGTATTTTATAGAAGCGGGCGACTTTGGAATTTTTTAATTTCCACTTTTCAGGTTGGTAAGTCGTATGTTGTTCCACACCAGATATTTTTTTTTATAATCATAAGTTATGTTATATTTTCTGAAAGGGGAAAGAATAAACTTTACGAAACATAGGGGAGATGGGGGCACATTCAGCCTTGGGGTACATTCCGCCAGGCAGAATAAAATCTATAAAATCTAACTTTTGAGCGTATTTTTATGTGATTAGGTTGGCATCGTTATAGATGACATTTGTTAGTATCGACTGATGCTTTAAATTAGTTGACCGAGATTTTATTCAAATTTGTTTTATTCATCGATTTAAGGTGTGCGTTTTCATTATTTTTAGTCATGCTCTTTTTTATGAAAAACTATGTCATCATTGTGTAAGTAAATATTGGTCTCTTACATAGAAAATGCATAACCCCTAACCTCAAAATGTTTTGAATCCTGCATGCTCAATAGGGCATGATTGGCCACCTAAGCAGGAGCACATTGTACCACCTGCCGAAAGTGCCCCCAAACATAGTTATAATTTAGAATATTTTTCTAGATGCGAAACTGTCAACCAAAACCGCCAGAGCTGGTGTGGGCGACGAGATAGTACGTACCGCAATAAGAGAAGTCCTGAAAAGGGAAGCCTCTCGAAGGTATGAGAAGAAAAGACAGAATATACAATCCAGAATATAGAAAACTCTTCTAGAAGGAACTGCAGAGGAATTTATAAAGAAGTTTGTTGATCACACTGTCGCTGTTAACCGTTTTAAGTATAGTACAAAGAAAGTTTTTTCCGAGGAACAAGAAAACATGCTGGTTAACTTTTTTATAGATTCGGCTAATATAAATTACGGTTTGATATATCGTCAGATAAGAAAATTTATTTATGATTTTGCTAAAGGTCTACCCAACTGTAACTACCCTAATTTTTAGGATTTCAGATATTCTGTTAGAATATATAATCTTGATTAGACAGGCGTAACAATTGTTTTGAAAGCACCTAAAATAATTTCGGAAAGGGGAAAAAAGCAGGTTGACCTCATAGCGTCAAGGGAGTGCGGTGAACTGGTGATGTTTGTAGGAATCATAAATGTTCTAGTTTCTATTAGAAGGCCCCGCATCGAGCATTGCGACAGGTTGGATGACAGGTAACATTTTTGTTGATGTTTTGAAGGGTGTGGTGTGTGACATCAACTATAACTTAGGAAAGAAAATATTGATATTGGTGGATAAGCATCAATCCCACGTTCCATTCCTTCCGAAGGTAAAGGTCAGTAAAGAGGTTCGTAATAATAAGACTCGTCAGAGAAAATCGAGGGTATACACAGAAACTCCTGAAAAACATAGAAGAACTTGGACATCTAAAGACCGAGGAAAAGTTATAAAAGGCAGAACCAGAGAAACAATGGATATTGAAGAAATTAACAAGAGCGTATAAACCTATTTAGGGAAGCTGTTAAGGTAGACACTGAACGAGAAAAGAAAGGTATATATAATAAATCTGTCAGAAAGAAAATTTCCACGAATGAAGGCACCAACAGCGATATAACTATGACACTTGTAGACAGCGACAACGATGATATAATGGAAGAAGAAAACGATGAAAAACCGGAAGGAAAATGATTTCGACATAGTGAAAGTTATACAGGGTTATCTAATCAACCCGTTCATTACAAAATTTACTTCCCACTATCGTAGCATAATGAAATTTGGTTTCAGACTAGAATCGACCATTTTGAATCCAAGTAAAATATTTTCAAAATGTCGGCACTTTGGTTATACCGGAAACAGCTACCAACTTCATTGTTTTAAATGGAACCCCCCTAATTTTTTTGCCATTTTTTGAATTCTCTTTAAATTATAAGGCCAGTTTATTTAAAGCGTCTTATATCTAAAACTTACCGTTTACGAGTTATTTCGAGCAATATTAAAATTTTGCGAATACGTTTTGACGAGTTTTGATTAAAAAAAAGTCTTCCAAAACCCCCGAAATAAGCCTCCGGAGTTGAACCTCAATCACTTGGTTATTTCCAATGGGATACCCTGTAACTCAAAGCATTTCCGAGTTTAGAATTTAATTCTGTATGAAATATTATTAAGGTTGCCAGGACCTATTCTGGACTATTCTTTTATTTGGTTTAATTTTAGACCACAAAGTTATCCATTGAAAAACAATTTATATGTCAAAGCAACAAAGATGACAAAAAATAATAAATAGTGTCCATTGTATGTTTTTCATTTTTTGACATCTTCAGCAAATTGTTAATGTTGGTTCATGTTTAAGAAACTTTGATAAAATGAAAAAATACTCAAATGCGGATATTCCTAATTTGTTTTATATTCATGGAGAATGCCGCAAAATTGTCGAGAGAACTTGCCGCGTGTATGAACGAAATCGCCATTTAAAAATTAAGCGAATTGAGTCCAACTTTTTGCGTTTCGACAAAGTTAAACCTACCAAAAACGTTCCAAAACCGGTGAGTGATGAGGAGGAAAATGTAATAAATACACTGGCTTATTTCCACGCATCACCACAAAGCTCAACGTCATCTGCAGAAATGGATTTAGGAATATCTGCTTCATCCGTCAAACGAATTTTGAAAAAGCACCATATACATCCCTTTTCGTTCCAAAACACACAGGCCTTTAAACCCGGTGATGAGGTCCAACGAATGGAATTTTGCGAGCTCAAGAAGACCACCAGTCCCTTTTTAAAATATTTTGGACGCATGAAGCAAAATGTTCTAGAGAGGGGATAACGATAGAAAAAACCAACACTTCTGGGCAGAAGAAAATCCACACGCTATACGATGTGCCCATTTTGAAGATATGTTTAGTTTTAATGTTTTTGTAGTACATTTGAACAATCAGGTGCGATATCGCATTTATGAAGAAAACTTAAATAGCGCTAGGTATATGGAAATTCTACAAGGAACTGTGAATCCACCCACCGAGCAATTCCCTGTCGGTGAGCGCCTATGTTTTTGGTACAAAATAGGTGGTGCACCGGCACATAATTCTCGTGAGGTTTATCTCGTATTGACGGATTGGCCCTACTGACCCTTGAAGGTAACCTCCAAGATCGCCTGACTTAACCCTTTTAGATGTTTAATTATGGGGGTTTGTCAAAACCAAGGTCTATTCTTTCCCAATAAATGACCTTGAGAAATTGCTCCACAGAATACGGGCAGCGTTTTCCGAATTAGACCCCAATTAATTATAATTGAATTATGCCTTCCTTCAAGTGCACTGACAGCACATTGATAATGCATCATAATTTTTTATCCTACGTTGTAGTCTTTGTTTATTAAACTAAGTTTCTAAATGAACAGTTATTTATTTAATATTAATACTTATATAATATAATATAATACATTTTTTTGTATTTGTGGACCGAGATCAAATAGTAATGTCAGGCATCAACTATTACTTGTGATTAGCACTAAAATTTTAAGCTACTAAGGAATTGCACCTTAAGTACGAGATCTTTAACGTGTCTATCATCCTATTGCCACGGGACCTACAGCTTTACTTCCTATCCGTGAAGAAGGAGTACTTTTGTTTTTCTCTTGAAAGCCGTCCAAAATAGGTCCGGACAAGCTTAATACTATTTGATACAGAATTAAATTCTAGACTCGAAAATACTTTAAGGTACAGGGTATCCCATTTGAAATAACCAAGTTATTGAGGTTCAAAACCATACAACTTCAGAGACTTATGTCGGGGTTTTTGGAAGACTGTTTTAATTAAAACTCGTCAAAACGTAGTTTGTTAGGTCCTATTGTAGCCTCAGAAAATCGATTCCGAAATTCGCAGCGGTTAACACACACATCGATGAGGGACCTTGCAACGGTCAAAATTTTCGAAATAACTTAGAAACTGTAAGTTTTAGATATAAGACGCTTTACATAAAGTGGCTTTAAAATTTAACGAGAATTCCAAAAATGGAGTTCTATTCGAAATAACGAAGTTGGTAGCTACTTGCGGTATAACCGGAAGTGCCGCCATTTAGAAAATATTTTACTTGGATTCCAAATGGTCGATGCTAGCATGTAACCAAATTTTATTATGCTGCGATAGTGGGAAGTTGAAAATTTTCTAAGTTGTACGGCCAACCCTATATATTAGTTATGTATGTAGTTTTGAAATATAAGGTTTTTTATATTATAACTTTATAAGACTGGTGTTCGTTTTTTAACTACTTTGTCCCTTAAATAATTAACAAGAGTAAAAGTAGGGCACCTTGGCCGCCATCTTGAATTTTGACGTCACAAGGATGCCCCACGTAGGGGACCATATTTTTTACGGTTTCTTTTCGGAGGCCTTTTTCAACCCCTCTTCGGCCCTAATTATTTTTGTTTTTACTCGCTCACGTGTAGGACGCGTTTTTTCACCCTTATTTTATGGTTTATTTTCGGGGGTTAACCCTTGATAGAATTTCAATGTTGTATTAAGAGCCTTTTGACAGTAATTTTGTACTTGCTCACGTGAGGGGCAGATGTAGATCTTTGGGTTGGTCTTGGAGCTTGGGGTTGGTCTTGGACCTGGAGTTGGTCTTAGGGCTAGGGTGGGGTGACAACTATTTCTGGCAATTATAGGTTATTTTGACCCGGTGATAGGAGGGTTAGCATTCTGATTGGGGTGAAATTTGAAACAAGCAAATCCTAACCTTATAAGATAAGTTGTTTCGGCCTGATTCATGTAATATTGCTGATAAGGGCAAACCATTATTGTACTTTATTAGAGTGTAGCTTCAGACACGACGTTCCAAACTCAAATGGCATTGCTGCACCCGTATCTGTTTTTATATTAATCTCGATGTTTTCAAATTCTCGTGTCATCATTGGTATATAGTCTGCAGGCGAAAAAACCACATCTTTATGAAACCCGTAAGCATAGTTTTCTGAAGTAATATTTATTATACGCATAAGCGGAGATAAAACATCGCCCACAATTTGCGGTTCAACGATGTCGCAATAAACAAACATCTGAGTTGGTAATCCTATCCATATACTAGCGGGATGAGGGGGTATTGGTTCCATAGCTATGTTCTCATACGGACGATAACCCAATTGTAAGGCTAGACGTTGTGAGAATCTGAATAGCGAGAGCTGAGTTTTTAATTTCGTAGTGACGCGCTTAGTTAGATTATGATATTCGATTGTTAGCAATTTACTTATTAGTACATGGTTATTTAGCTCGTTGGTAATTTCTTCTGTGTTGGAATAATTTCCCGATGGGAAACGTATCACGTACCAGCCATCTTCAATATAAATGATCTTCTCGCTGTCGCGTTGAAAATATTCGGCAGCCTTTTTTAATATCGTTTCTAGAACGCTTTCTTCAGGTGGCTCTGTTCTATAATAAATTAAATTGTCTGTTGGGCTTACAGCGGCAAAAGAACATGGGAACTGAATTTCCGACATCCCTACAACCCACGACCCTGTTAATCTTATTCGCTTTGGCAGTTGCGTAATAAAACTTGACGTTATATTACCTGGAAAATACGTCATAGAGCTATTACTCAATAAGGTAAGATAAAACTCCATTTTTATATACCTCTCAACTGCGAAGCTAATACCCAGCTATTAAATTTATCACTGTATCCACGCCACTTGACCAGGTATTGTTTATATCGTCCGCGGTCCTTCTCTGCTAGAATCTTACCGACTTTGAATAGAGTATCTTTATCAACCGTAACAACCTGCAATTCTTCTTCGTAAAAGGTACCCTCAACAGGATCGTTATTAAGATCGATTGTTCGATAAACTGGTGGTCTTCTTTTATCACTGCACCAATTATAAAAACTTCCTCGTTCCAATTCGTTTCATATCCCTTCTCAAAGGTGTACTTAGTTCTGGCGATTCTGACATGCTCACTATATTTGGGATGACGTAGTGGACCTAAACCTTTTGCGTACCGGTTATTCCACACTTCCAAAATGTTTTTATCGTTTATAGCCGCAGGGGCCATCTTTATACTTGAATGAGGGCTATTGTTGTAAGCAGTCTTTCGAGTACATCAATATAACTGTAGGAATTTTTGTAGGTGAAATAACGCCACATCTTTGTTTTCAATGTTCTATTAAATATTTCAACTACCGATGCTTTTACATGAGGGTTATTTGTCACATAGAAATTGATATTTTGTTTCTTGAAAAAGTCTTGTATACTGCTCACCACAAACTCTTTGCCTTTATCCGTCTGTAGATTTGCCGGAGTATTGGCGCAATCCTTAAAAATATCCGCGAATGCTTCAAGTGCAGATGAGGCTGTCTTCGTTTTAAGTGCTCTCGCCCATGCCCTCTTGCTAAATACATCAATTACCGTTAGTATGTAGTTGTATCCACTATTGTGTTTACTTAAAGTTCGCATATCACAAAGATCCGCTTGCCACAACTCGTAAAGGTTACTCACAATATATTTATTTCGTGGAAACTTTTTTCTGACTGGTTTATGTACCGTATAAGCTTCCTGTTCCTGTAGCCAGTTTTTCACTTCACCATATCTACCCTTTACAGTATTACTTAAAGGTGTTATACCAGCGAACCCTGCTGGGTGAGAGGGATCATAGTATACAGCATCCATGTTATGGCCGCCACGAATCCCAATCTAGTGAAAGTCCTTGTCTTCTTCTTTGAGAGATTCTTCTCGGTGTTTCCCGCGTTTCACTATCAGCATTGTAATTTGCACCTATAGTTGTTGTGAGGGTTCGTCAACGCTGGGTGATACAGAAACATCATGCCTTTGTGTATTTTCGATAAACTCTCGTGGTATATTTATCTCTTTAATGTACGTCGCAAACTGACGCCAACCGCGCGGGTTTGTAGTTTTTCGATTTCTTAACGTCTCGGGAACCAGATTATTAATGTTGGAATGTGGTATGATCTCGCCTTTTATTGTGACAGTACCCCTTTTATCCCAAAAAACATCGCTGCTCGTATTCAGTATACGTAACAAATCCGCGCCTTTTCTCTTATATGAAGGCAGAAGCGTTGATACTATCTCGTCGTCTGTCAGATTTTTACGTTGCGGTAAATCTCTAATATCATCAGCAACAGCGTCACCGCTGATTGTTATACTAGTGGGCTGACGTAACTGATTGGAAAAGTGTAGATACCTTTGAAGACCTTGGTTGTACTGCTGCCATTTGTCATGGTCAGTCATTTTGGTTTTTAAAACTTTATCCATATCGTTACCCAGCTGCGTTAAAATGTTGTTTTGTGTAACGTCTGGTGCCTGTAAGCGCTGTATAAAGTCCATCGGTAGAATAATCATCTTCTCCTGATTGTGGTCCATGGTTATTGAAACAGATTACCCAGGATTCCACCGAGTAATGGTCCTAACAGGAGTAGTAGAAATGCACCACCTTTCTGTACAAGAAACTGTTTCTTCTTTTTTATAGATTCGCCTCTCTGTGCCAAGCGTCTTAAAGTGTGCTTATGTTGAGAGAGTGGTTGCTTCTGATCAGCTGACAGAGGTACACGACCTTTTAAAATGTTATGTGCACACTCGCAAATACACTACCTGCTTACTATCCAAACATTTCAATAAAGCGTCACGTTGACTTTTACTTAATCTGGCTAATGCATGCAGGATATCAGCGTTCTCGCTTAAAACGTCAACCATCATATATGGTGTAATCTTTATGACTGTGAGGCTTAAACCCTTTTTTCGCTATATACACCTGGCAGATACCTTGAGGCCCGAATATGTTTGTTCTATAACGTAGCACATCCGGTGTATTATGTTTTAAATCGAACAATAAATATCCGTGCGGATTCTAAAAATTTCGGGTTGTCCGGCGAAATCTGTCTTGCTAGATGCTGTATCTGTGCTCTGTCACATGGGTTCCTAAACAAAATTATGTAATGTGCGTTGAGAGAGATATCCCGCTGTCCACGTCCTTGATGAAATATGTTCTGTGTTAAGAAAAACACGCTTAGATTTCGATGCTGACAACCCTTTGTAAATATATCAAACACAGAGCCGTTCGTTTCGCGCATTAGATCGTCAATTATTATTAAGACAGGCTGTTCTCCGTCAAACTGTTCCATATCAGGTAAACCTTTCGAAATTCCTCAGAGAGATCTTTGAATAAAGGCTGCCACTCACTGTAAAACCAGATAATTTTTTCAAAAGCTGTATCGCAGTCAGGAAAAGGGTGCTTAAGCTGACCTTCCATCTTGAATCGCTAAACGATACTAACAGATACTCTACCAGCAACTTCGTTTAAATAGACTAAATAACATCCTTTTCAATCAGAATGCTAACCCTCCAATCACCCCCTCACGTGAGCAAGTACAAAATTACTGTCAAAAAGGCTCTTAATACAACATTGAAATTCTATCAAGGGTTGACACCCGAAAAGAAACCATAAAAATAAGGGTGAAAAAATGCGTCCTACACGTGAGCGAGTAAAAACAAAAATAATTAGGGATGAAAAGGGGTTGAAAAAGGCCTCCGAAAAGAAACCATAAAAAATAAGGGTGGAAAATATGGGCCACCACGTGGGGCATCCTTGTGACATTAAAATCCAAGATGGCGGACAAGGTGCCCTACTTCTACTAACAAGTCAGAGATGCCCCTTCATGTGGCCAATTGTTAAGTTTTTTTGTTACCAAGAATAACATTTTACTGGGTGGGTTCTATAAACACTCCATTACAAATACTGTGTGGTTGGGACATTTATCAAAAAAGTGACATTTATTTGTAGAAACTCTGAAAACGACCGAATGTGTTCCCACCTTCCCCACAGGGTGATCCGTTTATAATAGCAAAGTTGTGCTATACCCCAAAAATCGGGCAAAGGATAGTCACAAATCGGCAATAGTGTCAAAAAACCTTTCCGAAAATGCAAACCCTTTTGCGAAAACCGCACGTTGCTGTCATTTGCCATTCCGACGTTATTTAAGGTGAACATTGTTCGAAATATGACCGGCCACCTTGTATTCCATTTTTACCATTATACAAAAATACACAACAGACACGAAATGGAGGGCTTGGACATTTAACAGAATACAATATAAACTTGATATTATCATTACCAAATTTGCCGATTGTTTGCGAAAGCAGCCATCTACGTTAATTTAAAATTGCCAACGACATTTTAATAAATATTGTAAAATTGCGGGCATCTTGGATGTGTGGGCTTTAAGTACTGACTGTTATGACTAAAAATGATGACATTAGTATAGAAAACATTCCTGGGAAGTTTCACACCTTTCTAAATCCAATTTTATGTACCTATACCGTTTTCAGTATTATGATACGCAGCACTATTTAACTCGTTATTACGGTCATGGACGTTTTTGAAAGATTTCTCATGAGTTTAGTTCTGTCACTTTTCCGATCAAATAAATCAACAGGTGTTTTATTTCATAATGTGCTAGAAAAAAAACACGCAACAATAACATAAAACAAAATTCAATTTGCATGATCCTAAATGTCTTAAGGATATCTGCTCTAACATTATCAAAAATAGATAAAACATAGTGGGAATACCTAATTTAAATTGACGTAATATTCCAAGTATTGATAAGATCATCGATATAAAATCTAGATAAAAAACGGAATGTAATAAATTGTTTAAATTACATAAAGAATACATGAATAAGTCACTAAAATGGATTATGTCGCTTACTTTAATTCACGTAGCGCGTTGGAGTTTAATTCTTTTTTGGTATTAATCACTGTCCACTTTTGTTAAACATCTTGCGATATGGAAAAGTATGTAAATTGATATTTTTTTTTGAACACTTTCTACAAAATCAAATACGCCAAAGTGGGCGGAATTTAAAAATCTCATTCACGAATAAAAAAATGTTTAGCACCCATCTATCACTTTTAATTAACTTTAGCAAAACATTTTTGGTACCACCTCTGCAATGTATAATAATAATTAATGTAATACCAAATTATACTTTTAATTTCTTAAAAATGATTATGCAATTTGGTAAAAACGAACCACTCAAGCAACAGGTTAAAGCATCTACGCATCTCCCACACGTATTACCATATTGGAAGATGCTTCCTGCCCACAATCCATTCATCTAGCACACGCGGATTTTACATCGACAAACATCTTAAGACCGGATATATGGTAGACACGTCTATTTCAATTCATAAGTAAATTGACTATCATTATTTATGTGTGAGGGAAGGATAATTATTTTTAATAGATGCTATCCATCTGCTTGATAAGGTCGAGACTTGTGAAAGATTTATTTCTTGATTTCTTGTGTATAACAACAAATATGAGCCACACCATAATTAATGATTAAATGGGTAAGTAAATGAAATTTTATTCTTTAACCGTACTTGGTGGAATTCCATATTTAATAGCACTAACGTTTTAAATACAATATAATTCCACAATTTATAATTATTTATTTCTCCACGCGTTTCAATACAACATGTATCGTTATCGAGGAACATAAGTAAAATACAAACAAGTAGTTATGGTAACAAATTATTAAGGTAAACGGGCAAACTTGATGTTAATTATAATTTTATATTGAAAATATCTGTTAAAGGCGACTCTATAAGATCAACCTGTTTGTGCATGAAAGGCACTTTCTGTTTATGTTTATAAATTTAGAATGCTTCCAAAACATTTAATTTGTCTTTTTTATTACAAAAATGTAAAAATCTAATGTTGTTTTGCGAAATCATAAGGTGATTATTTACTATTAAATATTTGGGATAATTTGATTTGTCTGCGTGTTTACATTTGTAACATCTAATGTGTTTTTGTATCTAATATCAAAGTTCCTAAATATTTGTCCAATATGCACAGCGTTACAGAATGTGCAGTTCAATTTATAAATATCCGATTTTAAAATGTCGGTAATTGAATCTGTGGCATTAAATATAGTAGATTGCATACTTAGATAGCAACGTTGTTCATTACTAGCGCCGAGGGCGCGTCTGATGAATACGCTACCATCAAGGTTTATATACTATTTTATTCAAAATCACACATAATAAACGGACACGGTTGTATGTTTCATTATTGACGAAATCATGCGTGTAGTTGGCTGTGAGAAAAACAACTTCAACTCAACCGTCAAATCAGAGTTGTGTCGTTCGTGTTGGTCTGCTTGTGAACGAGTTTTTCCATGATTTTTATCATGAGCAAATGAGTACTCCTCCTGAAATGTGGGAGGCAGCAGAAAAGGTGGAAGAGAATCTATTGCCGAAAAAAGGCAAGATGATGTACGAAAATGCGTATCACACGTACAAAGAACGGTGTACTAGCAGATCAGTTTCGCACATTACTTGGGAGAACGTGTTTCTTGTCTACTTCCAAGAGCTATCTGCTAACAAAAAAGCTTCAACGATGTGGTCAGTAGGGCTATATTGAAAATTCGGCATAAGGTCGACATTTCCGGTTTCAATAGACTACAGGCTTTTCTGAAAAAGCAGAACGTGAGTTATAGAGCGAAGCAGTCTAATCTATACACGAAAGAAGGTGTGGAAAGGTTTTTAACTGATTTCTTCGGCTGAAGGTATTTATACTCAATTTTATCTAACCAAACCGTTTGTTAATTTATGTTTTCAATTTAGGTAGCCCTAATAATTGTAGTGTTTGGATCGTGCAGAACTGAAGAGCTATTTATACTGAAAGTCACAGATACCAATGCATCTGATGAGACCTAAGATACACGTAACAATTCCGGACACCAAAACTCACCAACCAAGTGCATTTGCCATCCTCCACGCACCGTGATAACGGGGGGCAATAAAATAGGCATGATTTCAAGAGTAGGAAATTATGAAATAAACCACATACGAAATGTTGTCTGAAAGCTGCCTACCTACAATGAAAAATAAACTACAATGGACCGCCAAGAGGTCTACGTTGTACCTAATAGACGCAGGACAACCGGAAAACTCTTGCGGAAAGGAATGGTATACGAGCATTACGGGTAAATTATTAACAAAAGCTAAAAAATTTTAGAGATGAAACTTATTTTTATGCTGCTTATTTTTAAATGAGAATCGAAGGGCGGCGATTACCATGATGACATGGACGCGAGAAATTATGAAAAATCAACATCTAAGTTACTTCCCAAATCAGTTGTGGTCACTGATGACGCGTCTTATCATATTGAACGGGTGCATAAAGCCTCTGCGTCCAATTTTTTAAAGGCGGAAAGGATAGAATGGTTTTCTGACTAGAATATAGCTTATTCGCTAACGATGTACACACTTCAACTTTATGAGTTAATAAAGCTCCCTAAAAAGCAGCATATTACCTTACAAATTTTATCAATTGTTTAGAAAGCACGGTCGTACAGTTTTACGACTGCTTTCATATCATCCGGATTTAAATCCAATCGAGGAAAATTGGGGAATCGTGAAAGGTGATGTGGCAAAACATAACACTACATTTAAACTCGATTATGCTGAAACTTTAACGGAAAATTAATTTGCGAAAGTGACTCAAGAAAAACTTGGCAAAAGTGTGCGAAATCATGTAATCACAACTGAAAATAATTCCTTAGAAAAGGGGAATGCACTTGACATAGTTGAACCGCTCATTATAAACATTCGTGAAAGTAGCGGAAGTGACAGTGACGATAGTTTTAGTGAAGACGAATGATTAATTATGTGCCTATTTAAGTGAATTATTTAGTACTATTTTTATTTTTAAATGTTATTTTTTATATCTTTGTTACATAATAATTTATTTTATAGTATATTAATGTACACATAAATAATGGAATAAAATGTTGTCTTGTTCAGCATTCTAAAATAACTGGCAATTTATTTCAAAATTGTGTTGCTTTTGCGTACGCCACTGAAAACAGTAGCACTTAAAGGCGGAGTTACCGGTGAAAAGTGTTCACGTCGCTTACGCATTCTTTCGCTAGGTAGAATGATATAAGTTCTATGTATTTATTTTCTGTCGGTTCTGTGTTAATTGAGTAAATGTCCTTGATAGGTAATTTGTACATTTGAAATGTAACCATTTACTTGTACAATTCGTTTTAAAATTGATATTTATTTTTCAAATGTGTTTGGTTTAATGCTGACATTGCTGTATGTACTGATGATACGCAGCTAACTCATGAATCGTTTGGAATTGTAGTGTTTGTGTGTCTAGGTTTTCTGAATATGGAGAATACAAACTTGATCTGTGTATTAATTTATATGTTTAAATCTGGCTTTATTTTGTTCTTTATCCCTATTGTAAATTTTATGTTAGAATGTAATATGAATTAAAAACTCGTCAATAAAATCTGATGAACTATCAAAACATGCTAAAATATCATCAACATAACGCAAGCAAAATACAATCTTATCAGAAACGTGTAATTAAAAAATTTGATCTTCTAAATTATACATAAAGATAGCTAAAATAGTGCCCATTTGTAACCATTACTTTGTAAATAAATCTTGTTATTGAATGTGAAATAATTTTGTTTAACACAGTAATCAAATAAATGAATTAATTCCATTCTTGTAAGTAATTCAACATTATTATTAAATAAAAAATTATTTAATAAACGCATACATTGGTGTACTAGTAACATCAAAGCTTACAAGTATATTAGGTAGTGAAAATTTTGTTTTGTAGTTTATCATTTGTCCTAAAGAATTCTAATAGAATATTTTGATTTGTACTTGATATTGTTTGTCATTATTACCTGATGACTTAACAAAGCAACATTAAATTTTTACATTTTGGTAAAAAAACAAATTAGATGTTTTGCAGGCATTCATGAATGAACAGGTTGATTCTGTAGATATTTTAAATACATAATTATAATTTACATCAAGTTTACTGTTTTATTTTAATGATGTTATTTTAATTATTTATTTTCTCTCAATAACGATACTTTGCTATAGTGAAACGCGTAGAGAAATAAGTAATTATATACAAATTCTCCATTTGATCAAGTAAAAGCCAATGCAATCAATGTGTTAAAAGTATCTGAAACCAGATATTTGGCTGTATGGAATTTTAAATTTATGTTACAATGTAGAATATACACACAGAATATTTGGAATATGTGCTTCTTAACTATACACATAAAATTGAAAACCAGTAGCCAAAGGCTATCTGTAACTAAAGCACAGAAAAAATAATTGATCGTCTTGTATCAAAATCTATTGTGAATAAAAAATTTTGTAGGAGTAATTTATACTCAATTCGCCTAGATGAATCTAGGAATGATGACCCAACGATCAAAATTTTCCCGGCGGACAAAGGAAAAGCGACTGTGGTAATGGATATGGACACTTACAACAGTAAGATCCAAGAACTACTAGACGGGGGCGAGTACAAACAAATACCAAAAGACCCCACGCCATCAATCGAAAGACGGATATACCTGACGCTGGCAAAACATAAGGGGGAGTTCTCCGATTACCAGAGAACTAGACTTACTCCACATTACAGCAAACCTCCGCATCTCTATGGTCTACCAAAGATTCATAAGCAAGGAATTCCTCTGAGACCAATTGTGAGCTCGAGAAATTCACCTTGTCACCCATTAGCACACTCTGCTAGGTATCATCTCACCCTTATCGGGAAAAACCGAGTCTATGGTTAAGAGTACGAGGCACTTCGTGGAAACCATCAGAAACTTCCAACTAAACCACAAATAAATACTGGTAAGCTTCGACATTGTGAGTCTATTCACAAATGTGCCTACCGATAAGGCCCTAAATATCATAAGGGACAAGCTGGAAAAGGATGAAACGTTAGCCGAATGCACGCAACTCACGGTAAACACAATAATGGAACTTCTGACAATATGCATTAGAACTACATATTTTCAGGTAGAAGACTAATTCTACCAACAAGAGTTTGGGATATCCGAATTCACAGAGAAACCAATGATGTGGTTTAGATATGTGGACGATACTTTCGTAGTTTGGCAACACGGCAAGCATAAGCTAGATGAATTTCTAGATCATCTAAATAGCCGCGCACCCTCCATAAAATTCACAATGGAATTGGAGTCGGAACAAAAACTGCAATTCCTGGTTGTACTTGTACACAGGAATGGCAACACTTTCACAAGTGTATACAGGAAACCTACCCACACGGGGAGGTACCTACACTACAACTCCAATAACCACAAAAACGTTAAGTTAGGCGTGGCAAAATGCCTGTACGATAGAGCAAAAACAATATGCTCAAAACAAAAGGACCTGAACAAAGAAAAAGAAAATATCGCTAAAACACTCAAAGAAAATGGCTACCCCGATCTAATACCTAACCTAAACAGGAAAAGGGTAACCCAAAAAGAAGAACATAAATATACAGCGATAATACCATATATACAAGGTACCTCAGACAAAATACGAAGGGTAGGCAGCAAATACAAGATACGCACTGCCTTCAAATCGACCAAAACTCTCAGGGGAATACGAACCAAAACCAAACCATACAATGAAGATCAGAATTCGAAGAATTGTGTATACAACCTACTATGCGAATGCGGCAGAGCATACATAGGAGAGAGCAGTAGAAGTGAGAACATAAGAACAACGTCCGCAAGGGCGAAACAGAAAAATCAAGAATCGCCGAACATATTTGGAACGAAGACCACCGCATCTAATGGGATAACTTACAGTGGCAAAGGACGAGAACACAACTCGTCGGAAACTGAAAGAAGCCACGTACATCGCACTAGTAGAAAATCCAATAAGCCAAGCTAGTATAGAAATGAAACCCATGTGGATCCTAATAATCCGCGAAGAGTTTAAGCGCAATACACCTGCGCAACATGCGCAATAAACTTCTGCGCAACCACGAAAAGGTTATATATATATATATATATATATATATATATATATATATATATATATATATAATATATATATATATATATATATATATATATATGTTGGATTACTCAGTGGCTCAGTGGTAAAGGTGTCTGACTAGCAAGTGAAAGTTACATACAGGGTGAATTCTTGAGATGAACCAGATTTCTAAATCCGGCCCTGTAAATCAATTCAAATTATGGTATTTACCATACTAGAGCACAGTGTGTGTCGTTACTGTTAATTTTAAAGATTTCTTTGTAATAACTAAACATACAGTAATACAGTAAGATATATCATTATTGCCAATTTTCAATTTGACTCTAAAATTAATCTTTAATTGAAAATGTGAGGTAAGTGTAACAAAAAATTCAAATACCCAGGTTTAACTGTCTATTAATGCGCTCTGAAAAAATTATATCAGATTTTAAAGAAATCATATACAGGGTGAAGTATTGGATATGAAGCAGTCCCACAAATTTTCACGAAGACGGTCCTGGATGTTGTAGGGTGTCTGAAAACTCATATGGCAAACTTCAGGTTACAATAAAATAAGAAAAAGTTTCATGTTTACATATGTCCGGAAATGCTTCAATAAACAGCTATGGCGCTTTAAAGATGGTGGCCAAATGATCGTTTTTATTTTATATCTGAGGAATCATAGTATGGCAATCTTTCAATTTTGATAATTGAACCACTATTGATACAGGAATTTTTCTTACGGTATCGGCCGACAAAATTCCTTGCCAGGGGCTGCGCTAAAAATTTTTTTTGCATTATTTTTTATTTGCTCAATTTTTTTATAAATTCTGTTAGTTTTGCTTCAAAAAGGTATTCTTGAAAAATTTTGCCACATTACCCGTTTTCGAGAAAAACTGATTTGAAAATGGTTACGTAATTTGTTATTTAAAATAACAAATTAACTCAACAGAATAAATTAGTCAAAATCATCACCAACCAAAAATTAATTATTATTAAATCGATTGACATGTCTACGATGATATAGTAGTACATATAAAGATCAAAAGTTTTTATTCAAATTAACATACGGTTTTTAAAATAATTATTAAATAACAAAAATGAACAAATAATTTTATCATAGCATGTGCTGGAAATATCCGCCATTCATATCAATGCAAATTTCTAAACGATTACTCATTTGAACTCGTTCAAATAGGCCGTCTTGTTCTGAATTACTTCAAATTGCTCTATTGCTCAAGGTGATTTTCGTTTTCAATTGGAACCGAGTAGACCATTGACTTTAAATATCCCCAAAGAAAAAAATCTAAAGGGTGAACGAGGAGGCCACGTAACTGGACCGCCACGCCCTGTCCACGTCTCAGGGTAAACTAAATCTAGATGATTTTGAAGTCGGGCACTACAATAGGGAGGTGCTCTATCATGCATAAACCAACTTCCTAATCTAATTGTATGTGGCACATCATCTAGAAGATTTAGAAGATGGTTTTCCTAAAAAGTCAAGTATGTTTCACTATTTAAGCAACGAGGGATTATAAAAGGCCCAATTAAGTGGTTTTTGGGGTATTTATTGTCTCTCGATAACTATACTTGCTGTATTTAAACGCGTAGAAAAATAAATAATTATAGAAACAATTGTGAAATTATATTGTGTTAGAACATTAGTGCTATTAAGTAAATAAAAATTTGCCGAGCTTGCTCTACAAATATGACTCGAAATTGTCCTGTGTGTTACATACTTATGTTTATTTTTTTGGAAAAAAAACGGTAATCACTAAAAATCAAATAAAAAAGTTGTGAATTGTGTGGACGTGCAAATAACAGTTAAATTTTTGTGAAATTCGTTAGTAGAATATACAGGGTGTTCAACATAAAATGCAACGTTCTGTACTGATCTTGTTATTGGCGTTTCAAAGAAAAGTTTCAAGTATAATGCACCAAACCATGTTCGCATTGTAAAATTATTTTGTAAGGTAGTGGACACTACAATATACCGTAAACATATGCAAAATTCGTGAATTTAAATACAGCACTCTATACGTTATTGCATTTTTGAATTCCTTGTTAAATGTAAGGGTCAGTTTGATAAGCAAAACATTTAATCTATTTCGTACCGTTTTTGAATTATCCTTTCTTTGGGAAAAAATGCAATGTCAGTGTCTTAGAAAATTAAAAATATTACCGAACCTATCATATCTATGTAACCGTTTGATTACATCTGAGAAACAGTACATAATATGAAGTTGGAATTTTCAGGATAATTTCCCTAATAATTCTAGTTTAAAACACTGGAATAATTTCCCTCTGAACTACCGTCCAAAAGGTTGATAATACCCAACCCCATGTTATACGAGGGCTGTTCAAGAAATAACCGAACTTCATTTTTTAAATTTTTATGGTTCAACTTACATATTATTGGTCCTTGTCTCCATCAAAGCATTCCCCTCCTATATTCACATACTTTTCCCAGCGGTGTTTCGACTGTCCTGGTAAACTTCTTTTGTAAAGTTCTTCAATTCCTGTGACGAATTTGCTTTAACATCATCAATTCTGTAAAACGGTGTCCTGTTAGCATTGATTTTAATTTAGGAAATAAAAAAAATCTCAAGTAGCCATGTCGGGTGAGTAAGGGTAGACCATTCATCGTATCCGTAAGCTTGTTTCAAAAGTTGAAATGTTTCGGGAAAGTTTTCCCCAGTTTCACGGAAAACGTCATGTTGCACTGTTGCTCCCGCATATTGCAAAAATCGCCACGAAAGTTAAATCGCCTTCCACTCAAATAACAATAACGCGAGAAACAAGTGAGATATTAACAATCCGTGAAAAGCAAGTTTTTCGGGAGGTTATGAACAACGCAGTCTTGCCAACCACACGACGCTACTACACTTTGTTGGGGTACAATTTAAAAAGTTCGGTTATTTTTTTGAACAGACCTCGCATCAGCAAAGCAGTACAACTATAAAGTTGGTATTTTCAGGATAATTTCCCTAATAAATTAATTTAAAACACTAAAATAATTATCCCCCGCACTGCCGTCTAAAGGGTTGATAATACCAACTCTCTTACTGTATATCTTGGAAACGGTACATATTATCCTATTGAAATTTTCAGGACAATATCCTTAATAATGCTAGTTTAAAAATAAACTAAAAAATTTCCCTCGAACTGCCGTCTAAAAGGTTGATAATACCAACCTCCATATTATATCTTGGAAACGGTAGATTTCAGGATAATTTTTTTAATAATTCTAGTTGGCAACATTGAAATAATTTTCCCCTAAATGGTTGATAATATCAACTCTCATAATATACTGGGTGTTTCAAAAAACGTTCCGCTTATTTCTAGGGTAAACTGAATATTAGAAAATAACGTTAGTTTGGTTAATAAACATGTGTCCGAAAATATCTCCGGTAAAAGTGGTCCCCATAATCCTTTTCTTTGAAACGGTTTAAGATACCTAAATGAAATTTACATCACAAATACGTTTAATTAGGTCATGAAAGAAAGTGTTGACAAATTTTTAATATTTTGTACAGGAGCGTCGCTAAAGGGAAGTTTTGCCACAAAACTTTTTTTATCGGGATATTTTTAATTTTTTGGGCAAAAATAATGTTTTTTAAACATTTTGCCACAAAAAAAGGTACTCTTCTTGAAACTCAAAAAAGTTACTGGTTTTAGAGTTATTTGAGGTTTTAACATGTTTTACCTAAAATAAGGAAATAAAAGAAATATTGAGTTAATTTGATTTACTTGAATAAAGTAGGCTTAGACTGCAGACTCGAGATTTTTTTGTAATAACGCTTTTAAAAACTTTGAAAATGAATATGTGCAGTAATAGTGACTATACCGATATGTTGTTAACATTAAGGAAATGTGATGGAAATGCTAAAGCAGCGAAAAGAAGATATGCGGAAAAATTTCCAAGAAGAAGTGTTCCGGATTCAAATTTTGAATTTAGTGAGGCGGTGCCGTGAGACTGGAACCTTTAAACCAAAAGAGGTAAATTCCGGTAGGCAAGAATTCCTCAAACAGAAGAAAATATTTTAAACCTAGTTGTTGCAAGTTGCAAGTTGTGGCAAGGGCAAGTAACAATTATTGCTCCCGTTTCACTACAGGCAAGTATAGGAATTATTGCGTGAAGATCTTTTGTTGAGAAGAGTCTTGCGAATTATTACAACAAAGAATGAGTCAGAACCCTGATTTTTTACAAAATATTCCTTTCGCCGATGAATCAATTTTTACTAGACATTGTTTGTTTAATAGTCATAACAGTCACTTCTGAACAGAGAAAAATCCAAAGATTATACGTGTAACGCATTATCAAGATAATTCTAAGTTGAATGTATGGGCTGCTTGAATAGGCAACCGCATCCTCGCATACCAAAAATTTGTATGGAAATTTAAATGGTGATGTTCACTATAAAGTTTTGGATAATCGTTTATTTCCGTTATTAGAATATTTTTCTCTTGATCTACGAGGAAGTATGGTTTTGATGCATGATGGTGTTCCACCTCATTTCAGTAGACAAGCTAGAAGATGGCTCAACGGACATTTTCCAAATCGTTGCATTGGTCGAGGTACTGGTGCTCCTACCCACTGGCCACCAAGGTCCCCTGACCTAAATTGGATTTTGATGTGTGGAGTTTAGTTAAAGAAAAAGTATATTCAAGCGAAATAAATTCCATTGAAGAACTTCAATCGAGAGTTGAAAATAATTTAAGAATGTTAATTCAAGAACCACGGCCACCAAAGGATTATGTGTTCACTAGAAAAACGTTTACGATTATGTATTCGTGAAAATGGTGGGCATTTCGAACATTTAATGTAAAAACCCGTACCTACTAATTCAATTTTTTTTCTGTTTGTTTTGAGTTATTCGTTGTTTTTTTTAAATTGTTTCCTTTGTCTGTTCTATGTTAATGTCATACAATTAAAACCTTTCTAAATAATTTACAATATTTTTAGCTCATAGTTGTTTCTGAAAGAATTATTATTCCCTGAGGTAGTTCGTTCTCGCGCATTAAAATTATTAATTGTTTGATTTTAAAATAATTTATTAATTCGGTCAGCATCACTTGCTAAAACCTCAAACTCCAAAACCAGTAATTTTTTGACTTTCAACAAGAGTATCTTTTTTTGTGGCAAATTGTTTAAAAAATATTATTTTTGCCCAAAAAAATATTCCCATAAAAAAAAGTTTGGGGGCAAAATAAGTGGCACCCCCCCTTTAGCGACGCTCCTATATAAAATATTAAAAGTTTGTCCACTATCTTTTATGACCTAATCAAAGGTATTTGTGATGTAAATTTCATTTAGGTGTCTTAAACCGTTTCAGAGATAATAAAAAAAAAGGATTTTTGGGGCCACTTTTACAGGGCCGTATCTTCTTAAGGAGGCAGTTTCGGACTAAAACTAACGTTATTTTTGATATTCTATTTACCCTAGAAATTAGCGGAACGTTTTTTTGAAACACCCTCTATGTTATTAAAGTATGTATGACCAAACTTCAAGGGGTGATTCTTAGAGTGATTTTAAGACGAGAAGTTTGTATTAACATAGGTCCGCTAATGACTTGTTTTCAATGTAGTGTGTCAAACTTTGAAAAAAATCGTTGTTTCGTAAAAATCTTAATAACCCTTCAGCCGATTTTATTGAAATTTGACAGTGTTATTTATGGTAGAAAGGGGCTAATCTGGCCCCAACTAGATCAACATTACTAAGCTCATTGGCGTACCGAGGAGTACCTTAACGAATATTTTTGACAAAATGTGCGCGTTGATTTTTTTAAAACCTTAATATTTTTTTCCCATTAGGCAACTAAAAATGCAACTTTTTCAATTACATTAACTGTTTTTGATAAAATAAATAAACACATAAGATGCATAACTTTATTTATTATTGTAATGTTTGGAAAGTAACAAAGAAGCAAGAAATGTCGTGGAAGGAAAAACGACTGATCATACAAATTTAACTTTGACTTATGTCACAACTTTTTAACAGTTCGTGTATAATTATTTAATCTCAATTATTTAAAGGGCTTTTAAGAGTTTAGAGCTATAAAATTTGTTACTGATATTAAGAAATGGTTCAGTTCACAAACGCAGACATGACTGATATCTATTTTGTTTATGGAACGGTCTAAGGCAATTCCAGAGCGGCTTATATAGAGAGGTATCCTCATGGTGTAGTACCAAGTAAATAAACATTTGTAAGAAAATATGAAAGGCTGTGCGAATCAGGCGCATTTCAAATGTCTGGTGCTGTTATTGAGAGACCTGCAGCAGTAAGAACAGTGGAGATGAAGGAAACAGTTTTACGTACAGTTGAGCGTAGCCCCGACACACGTACACGAAAAATTTTACAGCAGTTAAAAATTTGTCACTTTACTGTATGGCTTCTGCGAGAACAGGTAACATTTCCGACATTTCTATCCCGTATTCTATTTACCAATGAAACGTGTCTTTCCCCAACTTCACCTATGAACTTAAAAAAATCATATCTGAGCTGAACACAATTCCCATGTGGTTATAGAAAATAATTATCAACAACAGTTTTATATGAATGTTTGGGTTGGTATTGTAGAAGATTCTATCAGTGGTCCTCATATTTACCCCCGAGATTAAATAGTCAAGAATATTGTCATTTTTTTGGAACTTGTGTTACCTGAACTATTACAAGATATCCCACTGGTAGAAAGAGGATCACTTGATTCATGCACAATGGTGCGTCACTTCAGTTTAGCATAGTAGCACGTCAATTTCTGGACACAACTTATGGAGAAAACTGGACCAGTCGCGCGGGTCCGCAGTCATGACCACCCAGGCCACCGTATTTAAGTCAGCTAGATTTTTTCCTTTGGAGATGTTTAAATTCCCTCATTTATAGAACACGGAAGAAGAATTAATCCAACGGACACGGGATGTAATCAGATATGATATACGCCCGGGAATATTTCGTTTTCGGCAATCGATGTTGAGGCGAGCGAATGTTTGCATTGGAGTTGAAGAAGGATATTTTCAGCAACTATTGTGATACTTATTGTTAAATGCGTTCCATTTGTTTGAGTGTAGTTTTAATAAACTGTTTTTCTCATTTTAGTTTTGTTTAAATTTTCGCGTTACCCCTGCGCATTTTTTTGGTAACAACTTTTAAGGCTAGAAGAATATTGATATGAAAAAAAAATAACTGGTACACCCGTTTTTGATAATTTGGTAGTTTGCCCCAAGAACATGTAATACAGTGATTTTTTTTTTCTCAAACCGAAGCAAGATACGAAAAAAATTCAACAGACTTTAATGTGAAAAAAACATTAAAGTTTTAAAGAAGTCAGAGGGACACATTTTCTGTCAAAAATATTGGCAAGGTGCGCGCCGGCATACTATTTTCGTTGCGCAGTAAATTAGATCACTTTCGTCTATTTTTGTGGCATTCTAGTCACATACATTCGTGTATATGAGTAACTTAAAAATTGCACAAATACAAGATCATTTTTAAAAAAATTACATCCCTTTTAATGGTTACTTTCAAAAAGTTGATATTGATCTACTTGGTATCTCTGAGCCTAGATTAGATGAACGTATCCTTGATAATTTAATTTTATTATTTAAGGAGTAAGAATATGGTACGAAACGATAAAAATGTTAGAGGTGGGAGAGTCACACTTTTTTACAAAAATAACTTAAAAACCGAAAAACTACACTTTACCGTAACGATGACTAATTTTAAATACCTACTAGTAGTTACTTAAATTTCTCTAAAAGGTTCTACTTACATAATCGTAATAATTTATCTTCGCCTTCATTTCATAACTATAATGTATTTGTTAAAGAATTTGAATTGTTTTATTCACAACTGACGCTGCTGTCAAATAATATAATATGTATGAGAGATTTTAATGTTGATGTAATAAATTTAAATAAGTCTGGTGTCCACAATATGTTGATATGTTAATTAACTTTAATATAGCTCAAGTTGTTGCCGAACCCATAAGAATCACTTATAATACAACAAGTACACTAATAGACCGTATTCTTACATCTCACTTAAAATTGATTAAGTCTTGTACCGTCGACACAAACCACTATTTCAGATCATGCTGTGATTTTTGCAGAACTAAATGTTATTACATCTTTCTATAACCCTATTTTTATATATTATAGACCGCACAAGTTATTAAACATAGATCTATCTCTATTTGCTGTAGACCTGCTGGCTATAAATTGGCGGAATTTATACATCC
>JARFJB010000835.1:1292500-1362500 GCA_036346205.1 Vesta saturnalis | reverse complement strand
TATAGCGACTGATGTTAATTAATGATATGTAATTAAGAGTACTAGGTTGTATTTAATAAAAGAACGTATCCGTCAATGAATGAAAACGAATTCTATCGTTAGCGTACGAAATATATTAGATGGCGCCGCAAACCTACGTAACGGTAGGTGGGTATATGTTGATTTCTATTTATACTTTTATTATAAGGCAACCTACGTATATTCGAAAACAAATTAGCAAAACTGTTAATGCTTTGCGTGGTTCTGGTATAAGATTTCACATAAAAAAAAAGTAACCTGTTACTGCTTATGTAGAGAGACGTTCATGTAGATAAACAATATAAACAAACGGAACGTTAAATAACATTTTAATACATAAGTAGATAAAGGCTTGCAATCCATACTTCCAAAATTGGGAAGCATGGATTTATGCAAACTGTAGCAACTTTTACTTTACTTAATAATATATTTAAAATTGCGTTAAATTTCCATGCAAAGTCTTGCCTTTTAGTAAACGTTGTTGGATTAGACAGTGCATTGTTTAGTAATCAAAAAAGTTCCTATTATATATTTTTTCTTACTGCAATTTTTTCCTGTTTTTCATTATAAAAAAATGGGAAAAAGGTGACTTTATGGCTATGGTTAACTAATTTTTATTGTTAGCTTAAAAAAGTATTGTTGTATGTATATTTATTCTTTGTAATTTAAATGTTGTAATATTTTTATTTAGAATTGTAAATAAATGCATTATTAATAAAATAGTGTGTATATGCATATTTCCGTAATCGCTTAATGCAATAAATGCGGCATGCATAAATAAAGTTTGAGAAAATAAATATATGTCGAGTAAAAGTAAATGTAATATTCATGAATGTACGGGTATTGGCGGATTCGATAGGTAAATGTGATATACATAGTTTCATGGAATCTTGCCATATCGGAAAAGCTTGTTTTGCCACTTGATAATTCGAAGTTTTATTCGGGCAGTCTGTCGGGCACCACGTCTGAAGTGTGTTTGTCTATAATGCCAAAAATGATTGAACTTTATGTTAAATCATACTACCTACTTAAAAAAAAACTTTATTTTTATACAAAAATAATATGCAAAATTAACTCACAAACAAGTCTCTTTATCTTATTCCTAACAGTCATGGTATTGGGGTTGTTAACCAGGCCATTCCGGTAATAAGTACGATATAGAATCCACAATGTGAATATATGAGAAGTTAAGATTTGTAAACTTGGCATAAGGTACATCCTTTTATACAAAATAATTTTAATTCCATTCTGAGCAAATAGATGCTATATCAAACTTACCGCTCCCTTCATATTATTTGTTAAATCGCTTACGTGCAACTTCTCTAGTCTAGACTGTATAGACATTGCCAAATCTTTTGATAAAATTCCAGATTCTAAAACTAATGTAAACACGTATATGTAAAGACGTGTAATTTGTCATGGTTGTTTATCCACTCTATATTTTAGTTTCAAAATTAGGGTAATAGTACGCCTATTGACATTTTTAATGTAGTTAAGACGTTGTTGTTGGTAATGACAAGAAAAGGTAACAAAAAATAAGGCATTATATTAAAATATGGGAACATAAATAGGTAAGGTGGCCATTTATGTAAAAAGAAAGCACGGGACATGGACGCATCACCCGAAGAGTTTAACGGGTATCAAATACTCCTCAGTAAGAGGAAGGAGAAGGAGAAGATTCTATTAAATTAAGTACAAAACTAGCAAATATTAAATATTCTGAGCGACAAATGTAATAATTGTTTATGGTAAGTTCTTAGGCGTCCCTTGTCATAATACAATAGCGTCAAAAAAATGTATCTAATTGTGTACTTTATTCCGATTTTTAAAAGTCGGTACATAGTTAATAAAATGGCGAGTGAAACGTTACTCATATCTGGACGATATTCGAGATACCTAAGAAATTCAAGGCAATTGATTTCAAAATTATGTTTTGTCGTTAAAAGTCCTTTTAAAGTTCTGGTCCAAATTTTATTCATATCAGAAGAATCCTTTCCACCTTATAATATGTTGTGTGTTATATCCTCACTGTATACATTGCTGTTGGAAAATAACTGATTTTTATGGAATCGACGGACATTTTTGATCTAATGTAATAAGAAAAACAAAATAAAAGGTATTTACAAAGGTTATATTATAGGTTCAAATTAGAATTTCATTTCATTCAGTAATTGGTGATGCACCTTCAATCACCATTTTATTACTAACGTGCTAGCTGTTGTACTATGGACTCTTCAAGAATATATATATATATATATATATATATATATATATATATACAGGGTCCGGCAACAGGAGCGCCTTCTTCTATATCTTCCGTTTCATATAAGCTATATTAATAAAATTTGGGATAGGATTATAGTTTAGTTGTGTGCATATTTTAAAATTATTCACGTGTATACAGGTTGTTTATTTAAAGATGACCAAACTATAATAAAAAAAAATTAAATGGAACACTCCGTATATTACTACTTTTTTGAATTCTACACATTGTTCCTAACAAATTAGCAATATATTTCCCTATCCCTAAATATAGCCGTTTTTGAGTTATGTCGATTTTTATTAAAAAAATTGAAATTACAGAGATAGCTTTGAAAATGTACCTCTTTAACCGTTGAAAAAAGTTATCTAATTTATATCAGAACAAGTACACAGATAGAGCTTTCTTATAATACAAAGAAAACGTCATAATTGCATACAGGGTGTTTACAATTGTCTTGCCAATCAGACATTATTCCAACTTGTAAAAGTTTACTTTTTCAAATAGAACACCCTGTATATTATTCCGTTTTTGGTTTCTACATATTAACCCTTATCAATTCTCGATATACAATTCCCTATCTCTAAATATAGCCGTTTCCGAATTATTTTCAATTTTTCAAAATGTAAGATTATTGGAACATTTTTTTAAATCCATGGCCTCGTATAAATAGAAAAAAAAACACTGGAAAACAATTGTATTGCAAATTAAAAAATTATTTCTAAAAATACAAAACTAATAAAATAAAATAAAATAATGTAACGCTAATCGTTAGCGATAATGATTTATAATAATTGTTCAAAATGTTGTCCGTTTTCTCGGATGCAGACCTGAAGTCGATCTTTAAAAGATTGTTCAACTCTACGCAACAACTCAGGAGTAATGCTATGAAAAACCTGTGTTATACGACTATGCATATCTTCGGCAGTGGATGGTGGTTCCCTATTGACAATACGTTTTATGTATCCCCATAAAAAGAAATCTATTCTTGTCAGATCAGGGGACCTAACTGGCCACCTCACAGGTCTATTTCGCCCAATCCATTTATTTGGAAAGACTCTATTGAGATAATCTCTTACATCTGCAGAGTAGTGAGCAGAAGCGCCATCATGTTGATACCACATTGTGGCTCTAATATCAAGAGTAATATTTTCTAATAAGCCCAGTAAATCGTTACGGAAAAAGTTAAGGTACTTCTCACCATTCAAGTGTCCATCAAAAAAGAATGGACCGATGACATAATCCCCAACGATGGCACTCCAGACACTTAAAGACCACTTATGTTGATTATCAACTTGTCTTAATAAATGTGGATTTTCTGAGGAATAATAATGAAAATTATGTGTATTAACAAATTCATTCTTATGAAATGTTGATTGGTCTATCCATAAAATATTATTAAAAAAATTTGGGTTTTGAGTAATTTTTTCTCTGGCCCAGTTACAAAATCTTACTTGATGATCGAAGTCTGCATCGCTCAATTCTTGGTGTAACTGAATATGATAGGGATAGCGATTCTTCTTTAAAAGACGACCTACTGGTCTCTCACTTATACCAACTATTTTACTTATGTCCTTTTGGCTTCTGTGATGATCCTCTTCGATGGCGAGAAGAACCCTCAATTCACCATCTTCATTTGTAGAAGGTTTAACACGTTCATGTTTGGAGTAATTGGCACCTGAAGTTGCAATAAATCTATTTATTTACGTCAAACATTCAATTTTTATCAGAAGCACACTTGATTTTAGAATTTTACTTGAAATTGAAGTAAATATTTGTCAAATTCTTGTTAACATACAATGCCTCCAGTACAAAAATTGTAATTAGTCTTCTATCATAATATATTAGTTTATGTTGCGTTTTTTAATGTATAATACAATTGTTTTATGATGTTCTTTTTTAGCTATACGAGGCCATAGATTTAAAAATGTCTCAATAACCTTATACATTTTGAAAAATTGAAAATAATTCGGAAACGGCTATATTTAGGGATAGGGAGTTGTATGGCGAACTGATAAGGGTTAATATGTAGAAACCAAAAATGTAATAATATACAGGGTGTTTTATTTGAAAAAGTAAACTTTTACTAGTTCGAATAATGGTTGATTGGCAAGTCTATTATAAGCACCCTGTATGCAATTATGTCATTTTCTTCACATTAAAAGAAAGCTCTAGCTGTGTACTTATTCTCATATAAATTAGATAACTTTTATTTTTCAACAGTTAAGGAGGTACATTACGCACACGCCCACACACACACACGCACACGCACACGCACACGCACGCGTGCACGCGCACACGCACTCTCACACTGCACGCACACCCGCACCCACATCCACACCACACTCACACCCACCCCAACGCACACGCACACGTATACGCACACGCACCACACGCACGCGCACACGCGCGCGGACACGCACACACGCACACGAACACGCACACGAACGCGCGCACGCGCGCACGCACTCACACACGTACACGCAACCGCACACGCACACGCACACACCACGTACACGTGCACGCACACGCACACGCGCACACACACGCGCACGCACACGCACACACACGCACACGCACACGCACATGCACACACCACGCACTTGCATACGCACACGCACATCACACGCACACACACACGCACACGCACACACACACGTACACGCACCGCACACGCACACCGCACAGCACACCATCACACGCACACACACCCACATCCACACATACCACACCCAACGCACTCAGCCACACGCACACGCACTCTACACACGGACACGCACACACCACACACACACACTCCACACACACCACACCACACACCACACCACCAACGACACACACCACACGCACACGCACCGCACATGCACACGCACGACACGACACGACACACGACCACACGACACCACACACGCACACCCACACCACACCCACTCACCCACCACCCAACGCACACTCACACGTATACGCACACGCACACGCACACGCAGACGACACGCACACGACACACACTCTCATCACGGATACACACACACCACATCACACACACACACCACACCACCAACGCACACCACTACGCACACACACGGACACGCACACCCACACCCACACGCACACGCACGATCACACGCACACACACCCCACACGCACGCACTCACACGACACGCACACGCACACGCAGCGCAGCCACACGCACACGCACACGCACACGACACCCACACGCATACGCACACCACACACACCACACCACACCACATACACCCACACCTCACCCCACATCCACACTCACCACCCCAACCCCACCCACGCACAGCCACGCCTACACCTTCACCTCACACACCACACCACACCCACATCCACACCAGCATCCGCACCCGCACACACAAGCGCCCGCACGCGCTCACGCACACCCACACGCACATGCACACGCACACGCACACGCACACACCCACACACACACAAATCGCAAATTAATCAAGTATTGAGAGAGATTAACAGAACTGTCAGTTAATAAAGTGTTGGAATTTATTAAAAAGAAAAAAACACATTTTCTAAACTCAATGATAATAATGAGAATCGAATGGAAAGCTTAGGAGACGCTATCACAGAATTTATATATGATCCAGGCATGGGTTTAACGTTTGAAGCATGGTATGTACGATACGAAGGACTTTTCACAGTAGACGCTAAAGAACTGGACAACTCAGATTTTTACTACGTAAATTAAACACGCAGTGCCATAAACAATACGTAGATTATATACTACCGAAGAAACCAAAAGATTTTGAGTTTTTGCAACAGTTGAAAAACTCCAAGTAATGTTTGTAAGAAATTTTTTTCTAATAAAATACTTATCTTTTTTGGGTTTTTTATTAATTTATTTTAAATTATACAATCTAAACGTTTCGATAACACTTACAGTTATCTTCGTCAGTGGTAATATCTGTTAAAATTATTATAGATGTTGTAAACAATTTTGTCAAAGTTGAAAACTTAAAACATAAACCTCAGCCTGCTATCAACATAACAGTTTGAGAAACGTATAGAATTTTTTCCTGTTTAATGCCCGCTATACGTGAATCAATATAACCAAATCCGGTTCAGAAGATTACATTGCATATACCACAAAAAATTAACAAAGTTTGTGAAGATTTTAAAATCAGTACAATTACTGCACATTAATCTGTGTTTAATTTTTATTTGTGTATTAAGATCATCAGATTAAACAGTCATCAGGACCAATATCTATGATCGATACCAGAGCAGAAAAACCGAACACCATAGACGACTTGGAAATTGAATGTCAAAGAACATTAAATCTCAAGCAAAATACAGCTATGATTGGAAGTAGTGATATATATGTTCAGTTGGTGCAATACATGAAAATCAATACCATAAACAATCAAGGAATTTGAATTTTTATAAAAGGATTCCTAAAAATTCCTGTTGGTTTTGTAGACAAATACACTTTGTAAAATTTTGTACATTTAAAAAACATAATGCGCAAAATGTTCCAAGGTTGCTCATATAAGGAGGGCTACTGTAAAGTCGCTACTGAAGATGCTACGAAAAAGGATGTGAAAATAGTATCCAGTGTGAACCAAATTAATACAAATAAACGCAAATAATTCAATCTTACAAATAGTGAAACATCAATCAAGCTTCAACTAGACACAGGCAGTCATATTAGTATTAGTTCTGAACATACTTGAAATCTAAGTGGACAACCAGAGCCTCAAGTGACAAGCCATTTAGCAAAAGATGCGTCTGGCGATCCACTTAACCTTACTAAGGAATTTTGGTTCACAGTTAAAATAGCAACATCGCTCAGCCTCCAAACATGGCCGTCGACCGGTAAACGTCCACTACTGTTCTTGATACTCAATATACCATTGTGGTTAAGTCAAACCTCGACATAATGAGCATTGATTGGATAGAAAAATGTCAATTTTGGAATGAACCGGTTAATTCATTTTGTAATCAACAGACGTCAGTGATTTATTTATTTATTTCCTGATGTCTGATAGCAGAATGGGTCGTTGTTTAAAAACTGTAGTTTCATTATTGCTTAAACCGTTCGAAAAAGGAACAATACAGTTAGAATTTGTGCAGACTATTCAGCTGGACTCAACAACGCTATGGACATAAACAGACATCCCCTTTCCTTACCAGAAGAAATTGTTTAAAAAATTTCTAACTGCAAAGTATTTAGCCAAATAGATTTATCAGACGCTTACTTCCAAGTTCCTGTAAGAATTAATACACATAAACATCTGCACAATTTTCATAGCCTTGCTCACGGTGTAAAAAAACCAAGTAGAATAATAGATTGCTTATTTATTAAGTATATTCTTATCTGGACGACATAGTTGTTGCAGGTAATAACCAATGCGAACATAAAAAAAATCTACTGCAAGTCATAAGAAAAATCAAAGAATATGGCTTTCATTAAAAAGTGAGAAGTTTTGTACAAACGAAATTAAGTATCTTGGATACATTATATATATATATATATATATATATATATATATATATATATATATATATATATAACTATTATGGTAGATGTATTTCATCAAATACATCATCTAAGACAACCTATGGATAATTTGCTAAAGAAAAATAGTCCATGGAAGTGGTCAGAAGAGTGTGATGAATCGTTCCTAGAACTTTTACAGAAGCCGAAAAGAAGTACAGTCAAATTGAAAAGGAAGCCCTAGCCTTATTGTTTGCAATAAAAAGTTTCATAAAATGTTATTTCGCAGAACTTTTATACTGCAGAGTGATCACAATCGAAAAAAGGGATTCCTGTATGTACAGCTAACAGGCTGCAACTTTGGACTCTTACATTATTGACATACAATTTTAAACTTCAGTATGTTAAAACTTCACATTTTGGTCATGTTGGTGCCCTATCTCAGTTATTACAGTCACAGTCAAAACTTTTATACAGTTAGAAGTAGATTTAATACAAATTTTTAAAACGATTTTGGTACAATTACCTGTTACATTTCAAACAATCCAGAATAAAACAAATCACAACTCAGTCATACAAGAAGTGTTCGAGTAGATGAAAACAAGTTGACCAGAATTTTTTTCAGAAGAATTCTGTATCAATGTTAGAAGACTGTCTATTTTTCATAGAGATAATTGTAATTCCTAAATGTTTTCAATCTTCAATCCTAAAGAAACTTCACAAGGAGCATCCCGGAGTGAAGAAAATGATTGCACGAGGGTATGTTTATTGAGCAGGTTTAGATAAAGAAATGGAGAGCTTTCTAAGAAACTGTGAAACCTGCGTATCCTATAAAGGTTCCTTTATCTTCGTGGGAAGAACCAAAATGGCCAGAAATTTTTCAAATGACATCTATTTCTTCTAGAAGCACCATAACAATTTTAAAAAACATATTTACTACCTTTGGTCCACCTGAATTTCTGGTATATTGTAATGGTACATAGTATATTCTTAACGAAATTCAGTACCTTAAAACTGCACCATCTCATCATATGTCTAATGGGCAAATAGAGCGATTTGTTGATAGCTTCAAAAAGGAATCTTGAAGATCAGTAAAGAATATTTAGGTGATGAATTAACAACATTTCTCGCGTATTACCTACCTTCCCTTAACAAAAGTGCAGCTGAAGGAAGATCACCATCTGAAGTCTTATTAGGTCGTAAGGTTCGCATTATCCTTGATCTTTTAATACCGAAGAAGATTCAAGAAAACAGTACCTTTGGGCCTACTCCAAGGAAGAAACATGAACAAGCATTATTCTATAACAAAAAGCATGGAGTCAAGCAACGATGTTACTAAGCAAATGATCTTGTATGTGTTAAAATTCACAGCAACAATAAAGTCCAATGGGCACCAGGCAAGATCATAAAGAAAGTAGGAGGTGTGATGTATACTGTCTTAGTAGAACTTTTAGATGATATGCACAGATTCATAATATCACACAGGATTCAACATATTCCTCACAAGATTCAAAGCATGCATCAAAAATACCTAATCGTATTTTATTAGCTGACCTTCTAGAAATATCTTATCAGCTTCAAACTTCATCAGCTTTTCTGGACCACAAAATTCAACTCTGAATAATAAAGAAACTTACGACATCTATGTCACAGTACTCTCTGCAAGTAGCCAATCGCGTGTGTCCAACAAACCATCTACTACTTCCGATTAAGGTCTACATGTTTAAGACATCCCCCATCTTATTTAAGTAGTTATAGTTTCAATTAAGGCGGAAGGTATTACATAAGTACGACAGTAGCGTATAACAAGCATATTAGTACTCACTAGGTGTTTACTGTTGAACCATAAGGCATCGCTATTTAATCAAGCAGTCAAAGAGATGTAACAGAATTATCAATTAATACAGTTTTATTTTTTTCCTTCAAAGTGTTGGAATGTATTAAAAATATAAGAACACTGTAGTACGCACACTTAGTTCTTCGGTCGCAAAATTAATATGGAACCATAACATCGATATACGTATAGATTTGCTTTTGTGATAACATTTGCAGCGTCGTCCTTCCCTTGACTGTTATGTACACATGAAAGTAAATAACCAGAAAGGTATCCATTTAAGTCGAAATGAAATTGACCACAATATTGCTGCTTTCGTATTTACGGACAAGACGTGACGAAAACCAAATATTCAAATTTATTTCAACTGCTTTATATCAACAGAAGAATCTGAATCCATACCACTATCTGAATTTAAATTCGATTCTCTTACTATCGGTTTCAAAAAGCAAGACACCTGAGTTCATAATACTATAATTTTTTTATTTGGCGTTCAATTGTTTTGATATTTGGCATGAATGTACCTTGTACACGTCTACCAGCGGTCATTAAATATGAAAACTGTAAGTGAACCTCTTCGGCAGTTATTTACGAAGAAATGAAAAGAAGGACTGTTTTTTTCACATACTTCACATGTGGAGACTTTGAAGTCATGTAACTTCATTATTTTTAGCTGAAAAATACGAAATTTTAACCAATAATGTATTCATCCTACACGAACGGGTTAGTAATTACAAATCTTCCAAACATTTTCAAATTTTGATAAGAATAGGCATTTTATCAGTACATGCTAACTTTTTTAAAAATGCATATTTTTGCGTTTCGATTGAACTAAATTGTAGGAATGGATTTATAGTAAATAATCACTATCAAATGAAATCTATTAATTATATAACTTCGTCGCAATCAATAAAAAATTGAATCTTGCCCGCTGACGAAGAGGGCGCAATATTGTAATAAGTTGAGAGGCGAGTAACTACGAGATTATATTCGCGCCACCGATACCTGCTAAAACAAAACTGCGATTTCTGTACATGACTGAACTTTTTTTAATGTAATAAAATAATAAGACTTTGTATAATTCGTATTATATGTAAGAGTAATAATGATTATACAATATTACAAATAAACAATAGCTATCCAATGTAAACAGTTAAAACTAATAACAAAATGATAAATAACATACTTATACCTATTAAGATATGAATTCAAATAATGTACTTACAATAAAAATAGTAGCTAACAAAAATCAAAAACGTTTCGCGCCTATTTAATAACAGTAAAACTTTCACTTTGAACAATTTAAAAATGTAATTATTATGTAATACCTACAAGTCCTTATAAAATAATTTGCTTCCCTATTATAACTTTTCTAATCCGTTGATTAGTAGTACTTAAAGAGTCTCACATTCCAATTACATTATTGACTTTAAATGTAAAATATAAATACCACTAAGTCTTCCATAACACGGGTTTGCAATGACGAAAATACATTGTCAGAATCTGCCACCTCTACTAGTCGACCAATGATTCCATTGGAAGGTTATTTCCATAATACTGTGAGATCGAAGGTGTTAGATTTTTATGCGAGAAGAGAATTCCCCACTGTTCCACAACTTCATGCAAATTTAAATGAAACCGTCGAAGAATTTTCCCGTATGAGCACTTCAACTCTGCGCAAATGGCTTAGGAAATTACAATTCGCTTGTATTAAATTTATTCGGAAACCAGTTTTGATGGAATCTCCATCAGTTGCGGGTAAAAGGGCAGAATTTTTGAGGACAATGAAATATTATCGGGATAATGGCTAGAAAATCTTTTTACACAGACGAAACTTAGTGTGGCACAAATCATACCAAAACAAAAAGATCGTTATTGGATGTTTCAAATGAAGAAAGTTATAATAATTTTGATCATTATCGTGGAGTAGTGCAGGTAAACTTAATATATACTTACTTTGTTGTTCAACTTTACTTATGTCTTCTATTTCGTTTTTTGGGAAGTTGTAACATGCAAAAATCGATATAAGATCGATGTATCATTTTATCTGGTTACTGTTTCTAAAAGCGACCTTAAATAAGTATCTGTGATTTAAACATTTAGTAATATGCTTTAAGCTTACTAGTTTTTATTTTCTATACTAAATGATTTAGAATTGGTGTATTTACGGCATTTACTAATGAGTATAATGGATTAAATGATATACAAATTATTCCTGTACTGTAGCTAATTGCTACTTCACATATGATTTTCTTTTATGACGTACGCTTCTACATTTTACGAAAATTATTTCTCTCTCGTATCTACTTCTGTATTTTAAAAGTTTGCTCGTTTTTAAATAAAAATTGATTTCAATTAATACCTATAGCGCCATCTCTGAGATGAACGTATGTTCTGGTTATTTTCAACATTCTTACATTTTATAAGTGTCTGTCACTTTGGTAAATCACCACTAGATGGTAGTACAATTACATAACTGCATCTTACTTATCATGCTTTATTTTGAAAACAAACGTGTGTTAACAATATTTAAATGTGGTAACAAATGAAGTTGTAAATTTGCTTCCTGAGGCGTTGGCTGTCTTTTCAAAATCGCCATTGCTGTAGAAGGGTAGAAAGTTTCTAGGAAATTTTCTTGTTTCTATTTATTAGATGCTAAGCATCATTTTTATGGAAAATTTTCACTATATAATATCGCTTTGTTGTATAAAAGTAATATAATCGCCATTTAAGGCGGATGTAATAGAAACATTTCACTACACCTGCACATTTTGGTAAGCCGTTTTAGATCTTGCTAACCTCGTTATAATTAGAACTTCTCTTTCAGGTTTCACACATGAAAGAATTTCACATTACTTCTTGAAAGAAGTAAGTGCAACAAATTGTTTAAGACATTTATACTACCGCTCGTATTCGATCTTAGAGGTAACACCTTATCATTGAATAAACATCGTTTTCATTCTTTACTTTCGTTTTAGCAACTAACTCGGGTTTCCATAACCCTACGTTTTCATATATTTAAGTTTACATCTATTGAAGTGTCCATATAACTTTACCGTTACGATTACATCCAAGTTCATGTTTACATTTGGTTGTCTTGGTATTATTTGGATTGTGTTACTGATAAACTGCGATCAGCTGTGGCTCACATACTGGGGACTGCTTGCTCGTTGCTTGGCTGCTTTGAAAAACGCATAAGCATTCGCAACCCCAGTTCAGCTCTTTCCTTTTTCTTGTATGTATAAATAAATTGCTTTCTACAACGCAAAAAAGTACATTTACTTTAGTTCCGTTAACAAGTATTTGACAAACATCTTGCCTCTGAATAAGAATCGTACCTAAGTTGCCTTCAGCAGGTTACGATTGCCTACAAGGAAATTAAATATATTTATATTAGTCATATCAACAAGTATTTTTTAAACATACCTACATACCTGTAGTATAAGTTCGGTGTCAGTTGGATACCCGCCTATAGCTAATTTTAATGTCATTTCTCTCATGTATAATTTCTATATGTTCATTAACCATCCTTTAATTTTCACGTACAATCAACAGTCAAAGTTTTGAATAACTTTTATTAAAGTTGGATTTACATGAAACACTCCCATGAATGTATAACCTCCATTTGGAATAATTACCAGATGTAACTTTTTATGTACGATGTACCAGATGTAATACTGAATCTGTTAATCTGTTGGCGCGAGATTTCGTGCTAGTTTAAATTACTTGGTAGCTCAAATATATAATATTCTTTTGTTTACTCGAATATAGATAAGGTTATTTGGACCGATTTCTGTTTCTAATTTTAAATTGCTTAATTACTATTTTTCTTTGTTTCTTGAAATAAAATTGGGACTGAAGAGGGTTTTCTAATTGTATTTATGTAATTTAATTAAAGAGGGGTTTGTATTCAGTTTTTTTAAACGAAAGGCAAGCTGAATTATTTAATTATTTCTTTCTTATAAGTTTGTTTTGGTATTTTAAACTATAAATTACTCTGGGCGTAAATGCAAGCTCACGACTTGCCGTCGTCAAGCTTATTTTAACTTATCTTATGATAAGTTTTGGTAACGCGGTATTGTTTGTTTTGGTATTCCAAACTTTAAATTACTGTGGGCGTAAATGCAAGCTTACGACTTGCCCTCGTTAACTTATTTTGATTTATATTTTATTTTCTTTTGGTGTGAATTGTGGGAATAACGTATATACTGTATATAATTTATTTCGTTTATTATTCTTGTTTATATAGCTATACTATAATATTTGGCTTATTCCATACTTTATTGAGAATTCCAGGAAGGAAATAAATTTACGTTTGTTGAGGGAATTGTTCACTTACTTATTATTCCTATTACTTACTTCCTGTTTCAAGCTTTACAGGCTCTCACTCAAGGAATGAGAACACATTTTCTGTTCCTTCCTTCGTTCAAGCTTGTGGCGCCTATTCCGGTTCTTTCCTCTCTAACCAAATTCTCATTCCAACTACATTATCGATACCTCCAACACAACCATGCAATCCGAGTGCTCTGCGGTTTTCGGACCGTTAGATTGAGTTTTAGCCGAGCTCACTCATTTCTACAGTATTGTGCCGTGTGATTGTTAGACACGTGCCAAAGTGAGCGGATTTCGTGGAGATTTAAAAATCCTAAGTGGTTCTGGTAAAACTCAAATAATTAAATAGTACCAAATTTATAAGGAAGCAAATTGTTTTATAAGGACTTGTAGGTATTCCATAATAACTACATTTTTTAAATTGTTCGAAGTGAAAGTTTTACTGTTATTAAATAGGTGCGAAACGTTTTTGATTTTTGTTAGCTATTATTTTTATTGTAAGTACATTATTTCAATTCATGCCTTAGTAGGTATAAGTATGTTATTTATCATTTTGTTATTAATTTTAACTGTTTACATTGCATATGATTGTGGACCTGAACAGGATAAATTTGGCCTATCGTGCTAAAGCACTTAAGAACACTTAGGAGGATGGATAGAGGGAGAATGAATTTCCAATAGATGCCTATGAACAGCTACCTTAAATTTTCTCATGTCATAAGTGAGAGGAAAACAGGAACTAGGGAGATCATCCCAGAGTTTAGAAGCCGTGTAGAAAAATGTGGATTGCCCCGTTTGGTACGACAAATGGAGATTTGTACTGCATACTGGTGATGTGAATGAGCGAACCGCGTGTTTCTCGCAAAGATAGCCCGAGATGGTATCAAAGAATATGATTCAGCAGCACAATAGCCGTTGTAATAACGATAATACAAAGAAAGAACTGAAACCATCCTTCTATGCTCAAGGGACTGTATCTGAGAAGTTAAGGACGGGTCATTTACGAGCAGCTTTTTTGGTAGCTGACAGAAGATGGTCAACCCATGAGAGATTTGAAGACACAGTCATACCCAACAGAGTAATAGAGTCTGAAAACTTAAGAACTGAGCCATTCATACCTACAACAGGAAATGCTCGATCTTTTTTGGCGGACACAAGGCAACACTGAGTTTTGTTAGCATTAAATTTAACCAGATTATTGCTTCCCCATTCGAGAATACGTTGAATGTCTTTGTTCATTGAATTTGCCATTTCAGCTTTAATTTCTTGATTTGACATAGAAGGTGGATTATCACTATGAGTAGGCTGAGATGAACTACAGTGAAGAGTGCTATCGTCAGCAAATCAATGGATGGAGTTAGTTGTTGAAGAAATAAGGTCATTTATGTACAGCAGAAAAAGTGTAGGCGCTAACTTCTTTTGAAAAAAAGCCATCAACTACGACACGCATTCGTCTTTTATCAAGGAAACTAGAAACCCAGTTGATGAGCCCATCATTTAACCCAAACGAGGTGAGTTTGGCAAGTAAACACTTATGCCAAACTTGGTCAAAATGCCTTTGAGATATCTAAAGCGACTACAACTGTTTCACCGGACTGCTCTACTGTATTGTTCCAAACTTGGGCCACATATGAAAGAAGATCACCTGTTGAACGACTTTGCCTAAACCCATATTGGTGGTCACTAAGGAGTTTGTTAGTTTCAAGGAACGTGAGCAGTTGCTGATTGATGGCTTTTTCCATGATTTTAGACAAAATGGAAGTGATGGCAATTGGTCGGTAGTTTGAGGGATCGGTCTTATCGCCTTTTTTGGGAATAGGTTGAATATTTGCTAACTTCCATGATGAAGGGAGTTCTCCAGAAGACATAGAGATCGTATAGAGCTTAGATAGGACTGGTACTAGTTCGGGGAACATTTATTTAAGACAATAGCTGGGATACCGTCTGGGCCAGTCGCCTTATTGAGATCAAGCCTACTGATGATCGATTCCAAAAGCTTGTACCGAAAATGAATTGGTTTCATAGCGTATGAAGAAGAGTTAAATAGGGGCACATTTTTTCCAGAATCATTGAAACACGAGTTGGACGCAAACAAATCCACAAAAACGTTGGCTTTGTCTACAGAATCAGCAACTACCGATCCGTCCATAGATGTCAGGGGGGGAAATAAAAAAGTTGCAAAGTTTTTACTAATGGCTTTAACTAAAGACCAAAATTTACGACTGTCTAAAGGAGATTTAGCTAGTTCATTGCATTTTCGTTGTTCGAACAACTTTTTAGTTTTAGTGATGATACTTTCGCAGATATTTCTAGCACAAACGTATTCTACATGACTGTCGACCGGTTTATTAGATTTCCATTTAATGTAATATTTATTTTTTAAAGATATTGCATCAGCACAAGCCTTATTGAACCAGGGTTGGGAACGTGAATGACCTACATGGTACTGTTTTTTGGGAATGTATAACTACATTCCAATGAGGATGACTTCAGATACTGAAAGAGCGATATCTGAAGAAGAGAACGACTTAAAACAATATTCACGCCATGGAAAGGTTGCAAAGAAATCCCGTAAATCAGTCCATCGAGCTGACTTAAAACACCACAAGGTTCTATCGGTTTTGCGAACAACAGTGGAATTAGGTACAGTAGAAACGATTTCTATTAGACAATGGTCGGAAACACCTAAAGGAGAAAGAACGGAAGTTTTGTAAACAAGAGGGTTTGATGTAAGAAAGAGATCTAGAAGATATGGAGTATGGTTAGGGTTATCAGGGATTCCTGTCGGTTCAGAAATCATTTGTGTGACATCACATGAAATAGCAAATGTTTCTGCACTATGACCAGCAGGATTTGTAGTAAATGAAAACCGAAGTCAATTAGAGTTATGAACATTGAAATCGCCTACAATTGAGATATCGCAAGATGGAAACTGAAACAGGAGATAGTCAACTTTCATACTAAGGTAATCGAAGAAGTCTTGAAAGTTACTGTCATTAGGAGAGCTATAAATGCTACATTAGAATTTCACAAAATTAGGACCAGAATGTTTAAACCAAATCACGTCAAAACTTTTATTTTCTAAGGAAGAAACCTTTTTGCAAACAATTCTGTCCTTGATGTAAGCACATACGCCTCCTTTACATCGAAAGTTAGAGTGAAGATGGTATTGAGAAAATTGCAAGTCTGGTGACTCGGAGCTTTCAGAGGAGACTTGTGTTTCAGATAGAAACAAAGTGTCAGGTTGTAATTGTTGAAGATGTTGGTGAATAGCATTAAGATTAGACCTGTTACCGCGGATGTTGCAGTAGTGAATCAGAAAGTTACTTTCGATGACCGAGGTTGCTTGGGCTATGCCTTCCCGGACATCCGAATGGGGCAGGATTTTACGTCCGGCATTTATTACCCTAGAAACCACAGCCATCTTATTTTTTAATTTGGGACTTTTAATCCGATAGGAAGACAGTGAGGGCGAGAAGGTAGAATAAGGATCAGAATGGGTTAAGGATAACGGAAAATGTAACCGGCAGCCCTTACCGAGCTCAGAACATCGGAGACCCAATATTAAGGAGCTCATGGTAAGGGTGGTGGTACCTCCCCGGCTGGCATGGAGTATACATGCCTATCACCTTTGTTTATTTGTAATATTGTACAATCCTTATTACTAATACATATAATACAAATTATACAGTCTTATTATTTTATTACATTAAAAAAAAATCAGTCATGTACAGAAATCGCAGTTTTGTTTTAGCAGTGATCGGTGGCGTGAAATAATCTCGTAGTTACTCGCCTCTCAACTTATTACAACATTGCGCTGTCTTCGTCAGCGGGCAAGATTCAATTTTTTATTGATTTCGACGAAGTTACATAATTAATAGGTTTCATTTGATAGTGATTATTTACTATAAATTCATTTCTACCATTTAGTTCAGTCGAAACGCAAAAATATGCATTTTTGAAAAAGTTAGCATGGCTATTCTTATCAAAATTTGAAAGCGTTTGGAAGATTTGTAATTACTAACCCGTTCGTATAGGATGGATGCATTATTGGTTAAAATTTCGTATATTTTTAGCTAAACTTCAAAGTCTCCGTATGTAAAATGTGTGCAAAAACAAGTGCTTCTTTTGATTTCTTTATAAAAAACGGCCAAAGAGATTCACTTACAATTTTCATATTTAATGACCGTTGGTAGATGTGTACAAGGTACATTCATGCCAAATATCAAAACAATCGAACACTAAATAAAAAAATTATAACATTCTAAACTCAGGTGTTTTGTTTTTTGAAACTGATAGTAGTGTTGTAACAACAGAAGGAACACTCTAACATACGTTTTTTCCAATCATTTAAAATGATATTTTCCACGTGCGAACAATAAATTTCTAAATCCTATCTTTGGATGGATGTTCAGCGATCTGCTTATTTACAAAATCTCCATGCCCTCAAAATTTTATCAACCATCTAAAAGGTTGAATTTTGTTCCATATTTTCTTTTTTGTAATTTTACCCTCATTTTCGACTCCTTGCGTAAATAGTCGCAGTTTTTCAAAAACTCTAAATTATACCCCGCGTGTAAAATGGTATACCTTTCCTACCTTCAGTTTTAATTTTGGATGGATTACTTTTGATGTCAGAATCGTGCACCCAATGATGGTTATTAGAACAGCTTTGATAAATCCACGTTTCGTCTAGATACACAAATCTGACATTTTGGACTGAACTTTGCAACTGCAGAAATTTTTTCAAAAACCTAATTTTTACTACGACGTCTTTTATTTCACATAAAACTTTCTGTCTATTGACAAATCATGTTTGTAATCTATTGAATTCAAAATTTTAAATAATGGCGTTCGACCCCCATCAAAATCGAAATATTAAAGTGCTTGTAGAACGTAATTCAATATGAGACTCGATCATCATATGCGTTACTTAACTAGGCAACACAGCACGATTATTTTTGACAGAACGGTGTCAAGTTGACGTTCAATGTTCGACATTACGATAATTGTGTTACTGGAGTAAATCAAAGTCAAAATTGCATTAAGAGAATACATTTTATTTCAGCAATTACACATTTAAGATATATATGGGGACTACATATTATGATTTGTTAAAACCTCATAATGTTCAGCTCTTACATAATAAGTATAATATAATAATCTTAAGCCTAGGTTACATAGATGCAGCGCTTTGTTTTTTTAATGGTTAACCATATACGCATATACAGATACTACAATTACCGAAACATCGTAAGCACACTTCATTTTGATGTCCAGAAGAGAAGTAAGTATAAACATTCAACATCACGATTGTTACAATAGCCATCATCAGTAATCATTCCGAAAGTTTTTTTGCCTTTAACGTATATAAAAACGTAGACGATGAAAATACGTTCCTAATACGTAGAGTCAAAATGACAACTGGGTTTTTTCAAATCGCGGTATGATTTTATTCAGTGTAGCTAAAAGATGTGAAAACATTTAATACAAACATTTATTTCCATCAAACGTTCGATTATCTTTTTAGCACACTTTAAAATCAATAGGGCCTAACTACGCGGCTTGAAAACACCTTTCAATTACATGTCTAGGCTGGTTGATATGGTTAAAAACCAGTTTACCCGTTTTTGAGGGACCAAAGAATATTTTGAAATTAAAAAGTGCAGGCTGGTAACTCTTTGATCTCCCAAAGCAAGTATTTCATGTAATAGAGGAAGTATATAAGGACAATACTGAATTGATGTTAAATCAGAAAGATTAAAAGAGAAGTGTTGAGTCTTCTTCGTCCATCCTTCTTTCTTTGTTGGTTTAGTATGGGGTCTACTTCTTGATATTCATAATAACCACAAACATTTAAAGCGTCACTAATGAGTCTAAGTTTTAAAGCATTTTGCACACAAGTGCACCACTTAGAAGCTATAAAGGAGTTTTTTTTACTATGCGTGGGGTCATGCAAATAATCGTTTGCCATTTTCATTGCCGTGTCGTTTCCAGAAAAGCCACCGTAACACTCACACCAAAAACATCTATTTTATTTAAGCTGGTAATAAAACAGTTGCTTATAGTGCAAGGTTGTTTATAAATGTTTTTTAGCTTAAACAAAAACTTTCGTTCCTTTCTTCGCTGCGACAGGAAGGCGCTCGCCAGCTAGAAAAGGGTTTCCGCTGTAACTCTGAAAATTATATTAAAATCATAACTCAGAAACTTTCATTAACGCTGTTGGAGACTAAACTAACTAAAATAATTGTCACCCAGTTAAAATACTATAACAAATTTATTACCATGAACTTAATTCTCTTCCCTTACCTTCTTTTCATTAAATTTCTTAGCTACCAAATTTTTATGTTGTAAGCTAGGGTCAACCTAAAACGGAAAACAATTGAAAAACTAATTAAATTTATTTAATGTACTTACTTGCATTGTTCTTTGTAGAAAGCGATTAAATTCTAAATCGTTTAATGCATCTATTGTATCGTCTTCTGGTGATGAATTAGCTGGATTTGGGCAATCGAACATATGCTCACTGTCACACATGCAATCTTGAGTTGCTTGATACCTTCTACTGAATGAAGCTGTGTTTTCAAAATCTTCTAAACATCCTTGTTCGACTTTAATTAAAATTATTAATTAAGACGAAGTCGATAACTGAATAAATTTAATTAATCTCCAAAGACTAAACAAAAATTTTCTAAAACCATTTATTACAATTGAATTCAATTTTTAAATTTGATGTTGAAATAAAGTTTTCGAAATTGACACAAATTGGGCAATATGCGCCATTGTAATTTAATTAGTAAGTAAATATTTACCTGTGTATCCCAAAGGGCACGGGTTTGGAGGTGTACAATAGGCTGGTAAAGTTGCGTCAGTTTTAATTTCTTGTTTATTTTTCAACGTTCCTTCCGGTTTTAGTCTTTGAACACCTTCTCCTGCACCACCTGATACTAACTGGCTACCCCAAAGACTATTCTGTTGTAAAAATTCTTGATCGCGTAAACTTGGATGTAAGTTACTCTCTCCTAAACCGTCATAATCCATAGGAAAAAACTGTTCTTCTTCCGCATCTTTACCTATTGATCTTACACCCGTTGGAATTCGATCCTCCGGCAAATCCAAGTAAACGTCGGTCAAATCTTTATCCAACCTGCTAATCACTTCTTGCAAAAATATATCCGTTAACAGCGAATCCTGCATGAGAGAAAGTAGTATTAATATTTAAGCATTATAATTGTAAAATTTGATTACAGGTAAATCACTTAAGAAACAGAAAATTTTAAGATATATTGTAAAATCTTGCGTTAGTTCAGATTAAATGTGTTGGGTATGTTTAGAGTACATCGTTACTTGTACCGATTGGTGATTGGTCCTTAACTCAATACTGTTTATTAGAACTAATATGACAACTGTACGGTACTTTCCTATTTACAAGAAATAAAAAATGCTTGCAACTTAGTGTATCGCGTAAATACAATTACATTATGCTGCATTGCGTTCCTGATTTACTTATTATTGACTTAGTAGCACTGCTGCCTAATATTTATGTTACAATTTCTTTTTGCTAAGCTATAATTATAATTCCATTTAACTTAATTGCTAATACCCGGACGACCGGAGGGAGAATACAGCAGTCAAGGACCACTCGACATGGAAGGCCAAAGTGGAGTCCCTCGACACCCAAGACGGATCATACTGGAAGATGGTGAAAGCCCTAAGGAACGAATACGTACTCGTCCTACCACTGCACGGAAGGAACGGACTCGTCTACATAGAAGCCGAAAAAGCAGACGTGACCCGGTACAATAAAACATCGACCAGGACCACATCGCCGCAGTCCACCGCACCGTCAGGGCCAGTGTAGCAGAGGACACCAAGGACAACATCCGACACACGACACCGAGAGAAGTGCAAGGCATCGTCAAGAAGCTGAAGACCAGGAAAGCCCCAGGACCGGACTCCATCGCCAACAAGGCTTTAAAGCTCCTCTCACCGAAAGGCATCGCATACCTCACGGCCATCTACAACGCAGCACTGCGACTCCGACACATCGCAATCAGATGGAAAGAAGCGGACACCGTGATAATCCCGAAGCCTGGAAAGAAACACAGCCATCTTCAAAACTACCGCCCGATCAGCCTACTACCAACGATGAGAAAACTACTGGAGAAGATCATCCCCATCCGACTACAGGAAAAAATAGAACAACTCAAGATCCTTCACGACGAGCAGTTCGCCTTCCATCCCCGCCACTCGACCACACAACAAGCGATCCGAGTCGTGGAGCACATCGTGCGTGGATTCAACTGGAAGAAGTTCACCGGAGGGATGTTTCTAGACATCTCCAAGGCTTTCGACAAGGTTTGGCACCATAGACTCCTCTTCAAGATGCTGGAACGCGGGATCTCGCTACCCATGGTGAAGATGATTCGGTCCTACCTCACCAGTCGATGCTTCAGGACGAAACTACACCACTGCAGATCGCTTCCCAGGAGAACCACCGCGGGACTTCCTTCAAGGTTAGATACTCGCCCCTACACTTTTCAATCTTTATGTTTCAGATTTGCCGAAGACTGACAAAACCACCCTAGCTACCTACGCGGACGTTACCGCAGTCCTCGCCCAGTCACACACCAACCACCAGGTGCATAAGATCCTACAAAAAGCAGCGGACGACCTGGAAGAATTGTACTCCAAATGGCGCATCGGAATCAACCCCGCGAAAAGTACCGCAGCCCTGTTCACCCGAAGACACATGACGCCCACAAAGAACATCCCCATATTCGGCCAGGACAGATTATGGAGGGAATCCGTGAAGTACCTGGGACTCATCATGGAGAGATAGCTCCGATGGAATCAGCACGTCGCATACAGAAGAGCCAAGGCCTACGGCATCATCAAGAAGATGTATCCGCTCATGGGGCAGAACAGCGTCCTAACGACCGACAACAAGATGCTGATCTACAAGTCGATCGTCCGCCCGACGCTAACTTACGCCTGCGAAGCATGGGCATACGCCGCTCCCTCGACCAAAAAACGCCACAAGGACCTCAAGGTGGCTACACTAATGGACGCCATGCAAACCGCCGCAACCAACCAGGTACTAGCGGCCCATCCAAATCCCGTCATCGCGGGAGTATGGAACTACGACGCCAACGACGTGACGAGGCACAAGAGGCCGAAGATCGTGCTGTGTTGAGTGAAATGAAATATTATACCATGTAGTTATATGACTTATTGTTGTTACATATCTTAAGTTAGTTTAAATTAGGTAGGAATCAAATGACATATAGATACTATGCCATGAATAAAGCAAGGTCCGATGAAGGTATGCGGGCATCTACCCGGTATACCGTAGTCCTACCGATTAAAATGAAAAATGAATTACTATTAATGTTCAACCTGAGATTGAAATTGTCCAGATGCAGGTCCTGTTCGATTTGAGATTGGACGCCCTGCCGGGCAGAGAAGTTTATGTTCGGTTATCGACTGAACATTCTGCCACGCCGAGAACAACTGTGGTATACAGTGGTAGCATTACAATCCCTTTCTCTGCTGATGACTGTTTTTTCCTTCGTATTCGGGTCCATATTTCATACGTTCTCCAGATCGCCAGAATCGCCCCCAGTACTATTTTTGTGTTTGAGACGCTGGTTACTTTGGAATGGGATGACATTTTCGCCAGAGAGTGTTGTCTAAGCCTTGACATATTGCTTCCTCCTCGTTTCTCATCTCGTTGATTTGATTTCTCGCCTTTAATAATACTTCTTTTTGGATATTGTCGTTTACTTGAGATTGATGTGTAAATGCTAGCGTCATGTTGATGCTGACTGGTTTGTAGTAACTACTAACGAAGAGCATCGTATCTTGCCGTGTTTGTTTTGTTTTTACCAAACCTTCCTGGCAATATTTGGATGATCCCTTTTTAGTTTAACGTTGTGATTTGCCTAATTTTATTGCACAGTACCGCTACCTTGGTGATATTCTTTGTGATAAACATTCACGTGTTAGGCAACTGTTGATCCCAGTCATAACCAAAACTCTTGCATTAGCGACTGGGATATAATAGTCACTGTGCTCATCCACTCCAAACGAGTCGAACATTTTCGCTGTTTCTGATAATATACTCCTCTTCATTATTGATTTCCCACTGGGTTCTACCTTGAATTGATAGCAGTGCCGGTCTGGTAGCCATATAACACCTACCGTGCTAAAGCACTCAGAAACACTTAGGAGGAAGATTAGAGGGAAATTCAATTGCCAAGAGATGCCTATAAACGGCTACCTTAAATTTTTTTATACCATAGGAGAGAGAAAAACAGGAACTAGGAAACTCATTCCAGAGTGGATTACACCTATTTGGTACGACGAAGTGAAGATCTGTATTGAATATTCATTATATTAATTATCGAACCGAAAATTCCTAGCAAATGTGGCGCGATATGGTGTCAGAGAATGTAATTCAGCAGCGCAATAGCCATTGTAATACCGATAACACAAAGAAAGAACCGAAACGATTCTTCTATGCTCAAGGGACTGTATGTCAGAACGTAAGAACGGCTTATTTATAAGCCCAATCGCTATTTTTTAAATACGATCAACGATATGGAGAGCGTATTGGGGAGCACCAGCCCAGAGGTGAGAATTATATTCTAAATGAGGTCGAATTTGGGCCTTATACAACAGAAGGAATTGCCGGAAGGTAAAGTACTGCTTAGATCTATTCAAAAAGCCTATTTTACGAACAGCTGTTTTGGTAGCTAGCAGAAGATGGTCAACTCATTTGAAGATACAGTCAGTCCCAACATAGTAATAGAGCCTGAAAACTTAACATCAACAGGAAATGATCTATGTTTTTTTATGGCGGAGACAAGGCAACACTGTGTTGTATTAGCATTAAATTTAACTAGATTGTTACTTCCTCATTCGAGGACACGTTGAATGTCTTTGTTGATTGAAATTGCAATTTCAGCTTTAATGTCTTGATTTCAGATAGAAGGCGGATTACCATATCGGGGTTTGTTATTGAAGAAATAAGATCATTTATGTATTTCTTTTGAAAAAAAAGCCTTCTACTGCAGTACGTATTCGTCTTATATCAAGGAAACTACAAACCCAGTTGCCGAGTATATCATTTAATCCAAGCGAGGTGAGTTTGGCCAATAAACACTTGGCCAAACCTGGGTCACATATAAAAGAAGATCACCTGTTGAACGACTCTGCCCAAACCCACATTGGTTGTCACCAAGGAGTTTGTTAGTTTCACGGAAAGAGAGCCGTTGCTGATTGCGGGCTTTTCCATGATTTTAGACAAAATGGAAGTGATAGTAAATGGTCGGTAGTTCGAGGGATCGATCTTACCGCCTTTTTTTAGGAATGGGTTGAACATTTGCTAACTTCCATGATGAAGAAAATTCCCTAGAAGACATAGGAGGTCGAATGGAGCGTAGATACGACTGGTACTAAAGTTCAAAGGAACATTTCTTTAAGATAATAGCTAGGATACGGTCTGGGTTAGTCGCCTTATTGAGATCAAGCCTACTGGTAATCGATACTAGAAGTTTTTACCGAAGATGAATTGGTTTCATAGAGTATGAAGAAGAGTTGACTAGGAGCACATCTTTTCCTGAATCGTTGAGATACGAGTTTGATGCAAATAAATCCGCAAAAAGGCTTTGTCAACAAAATCAGCAACTACAGATCCGTCAAAAATGTAATGGGGAGAAGTGAAGATGTACCAAAATTTTTATTAATGGATTTAGCTAAAGACTAAAATTTACGACTGCCCAAAGGAGATGCAGCTAGATCATTGCATTTTCGTTGTTCAAACAACTTTTTAGCTTTAGTTTTAGTTTGTAGCATGGACGTAGTCTGCTGATTTATTATTCAAAAATCTTGCATCAGCCTTATTGAACCAGAGTTGGAAAAGAGACTATTACATTCCCTGAAGTTTTTTACAAACATGTGGGTTTGATGTAAGTAAGAGGTCTAGAAGGTGTGTAGTACGGTTAGGATCATCAGGGATTCTGTGGGTTCGGAAATTATTTGTGTGAAATCACATGAAGCAGCAAATATTTCGGCACTATGACCAGTAGGATTAGTCGTAGATGAAAATTGAAGCCAGTTAGAGATATCAACATAGAATTGAGATGTTGCAAGATAGAAACTGAGATTGAAGATGGTCAACTTTCAAACTAATGTAATCCAAGAAGTTTTAAAAGTCAGTCTCATTAAGACACCTATAAACGCAACAGTAGAATTGTAGCTTCCTAAAGCTACAATTTTAGCTAATAAAGGTTTGATTATAACCCAGAACGTTTTGAGCCTTTTGCTCAGTTGGAGATTAAGGTAGGCGGGGTTCATAAATATTATCAGATGTTGCTTTAAAATATATATATATATATATATATATATATATATATATATATATATATATAGATAAGTTCGCTTTACAAATTGTTGCTTCAACCTGAAACTAAATTATTAAATAAAAGGGCGGCAACTGGTTTTATGAAACAAGTAAACCATGAATATAATAAATTTAAAAAAAATTGACAATAACAAGCGTTATTTACTAACTTAATTTTGGTTGCAAATGAGAATATCACAGTGCTAACGTTAGTAACGATTTTACTACCTACATTTGGATTATAAAGAAGAACATTCCGAAATGGCGGCTTGCTGAATCAGCGTTTGGAAAATTTCGTTGCGTAAATTTGACATGGGAGTTGAAATAAAACTGGATTCGGATGCACTAAAATTCCCCAAATGTATACATTTTTTTTGCTGGTTTAATGGATATTAAAATTCCACTTTATAGCAACAAAAGCTATTGCGTCATTATTGGTTCAACGGTAAAATGCAATTGGGTAAGTAACTATGCGAATAAATAAAATAAAGTAAAAAGTAAAGTAGAAGTAAATAAAAGTGCTTGAAAAAAAAAGCAAACGTCTCAAACTTTAATATAATAGTTTTTAATAATTTACCATACAAATTGTACAGCACTTATTAAAAAATTTAATAAAGCAACAATGGATGCGCTACATGCACCTTAAAAATATCACCAAAAAAGAGTCGCTAAAGTAGTCTTTGCGTATGAACATGTGAATCAAATGTGCAAACAATATGCGTACGAGTTTATTTTCACAATAATTAAATGCATGTTTTTATGCAACTATGATATACAACACACTCTGCGCGCAATACATGTTAAGTTGCCTAAATAAACGTAAATTTTATTAACAAACGTCAAGAGTATGTTACAGACTTTCACCAATTTAGGACCAGATTGTTTAAACCACGTCGAATTTTTTTTTCTCCAAAGAAGAAATCTTCTTGCTAGCGAGGTTATCCTCCTTTGTATCGAAAGTTAGAGTGAAGATTGCATTGGGTAACCTAGGTCGTTACTAATTTTTAGGACAATAGTTCAGAGGACAAACTCATTATTTTCACGTGCCATACCGATTCCTGAACTTATCAAGATCAAACCTGAATCACCCTGTATATTTACATAACATTTATTGCATATTTTATTTAATAAATTTAATTTTAAGTTGATTAATAAATTTTCGCCTGTATGTAGACGAAACGTTACTTTTTGTCGTTTCATTTATTGGAGGAAACTACGAAAAACCAAAAAAATCATTCTTTACTGTATAAATTTTATAATATTCACAAAATTATCTTTTGAAACATTAAAGCTTTCGATAAAAAACAAGTTTTTCAAAAAAAATTCGTGCCTGACTGTTTGTGTGTGTGCGGGATATCTTTGGAACTATTAAAGCGATCGATATGAAAAGAGGTACAAAAATTCTTTGCAACTTTGTTAATTTGTAAAACATTATCTAAATAAAAAATTTTAAAAACTGCCGGTGGCGCGTTTTTAGGCTGAAATTTTCTTTTTTTGTATATTACGAGCTAGCTTAATCACAAAATAAATAGCACACCTACGCCCTTTATTCCACTGAGCTACCGACCCCTTTCTTCTACAGAAATTTTCGCCCGTAACAAGGAACTGTATGTTAGAAGTTAAGAACGTCATTTATAAGTCTAATCGCTCTTTTTTGAATACGGTCAACGATATCGAGAGCGTATTGAGGATCACAACTCAGAGGCGAGAATTATATTCCAGATGAAGTCGAATCTGAGCTTTATATAACAGAAAGAGTTGTCGAAAGGAAAGTACTGCTTACATCTGCACAAAAACCTATTTAACGAGCAGTTGCTATGGTAGCTGACGATAGGTTTGAATATACGGTCATTTCCAACATACTAATAGAGGCTGAAAACTTATAATCTCAGCCATTCATGTCTACAACATCTTTTTTGGCGAACACAAGGCAACACTAAGTTTCATTAGCATGAAATTTAACTAGATTATTACTTCTCCATTCATGGATACGTTGAAGGTCTTTGTTGATTGAAGTTACCATTTCAAATGTCTTGATTTGAGATAAAAGGTGGATTAACATTATACCTGGGATAACCTCTGGCCCAATCGCTTTGTCGAGATCAAGTCTACTGAAGATCGATTCTAAGAGTTGGTACCGAAACTGAATTAGTTTCATAGTGTACGGGGAAGAGGTGACTAGGGGTACTTCTTTTGCAGAATCATTAAGGCACGAGTTTGAAACAAATTAATTCACAGAAGGATTGGCTTTGTCTATAGAATCAGCAACTACAAATCCGTCAAAAGATATCATGGGGGGAAATAAAGATATGCCAAAGTTTTTACTGATGGCTTTAGCTAAAAAGCTAAAATTTACGATTGTCCAAAGGAGATGTAGCTAGTTAGTTGCATTTTCGTTGTTCTAACAACTTTTCAGATCTAGTGATAGCACTTTTGTAGGTATCTCTAGCACCAACGTATTTTGTATGACTCTCGACCGTTTTCTTATAAAATTTAGTATATAATTTATTTTTTAAATATATTTCATCAGAATAAGCCTTATTGAACTAGTATTAGGAACGAGAATGACCTATACGTATTTGTTTTTTGGATATGAATAACTCCATCCCCATGAAGACGACGGCGGTTTAAAACAATATTCACGCCATGGAATGGTTGCAAAGAAATCCTGTAAATCACTCCATTTAGCTGACTTAAATCACCACTAGGTTCTATCAGTGTTGCGAACACCACAGGAATTAAGGGCAGTAGAAGTTATTTCTATAAGACAATGATCACATAGATCTAGTCGTAAAGCAACTGAAACTTTATAAATAAGTGGGTTTGTCATAACAAAGAGATCTAGAAAATACCGGGTATGGTTAGGGTTATCAGAGATTCTTGTGGGTTCAGAAATTATTTGTATGGGATCACATGAAATAGCAAACGTTTCTGCACTTTGACTAGCAAAATTAGAGGTAGATCAATATTGAAGCCAATTAGAGCTGTGAACATCCGAATCTCCCAAAATCGCAGGATATAAACTGGGACAGAAGGTAGTCAACCTTCAAACTAAGGTAATCGAAAATGTCTTGAAAGTTACTGTCATTAGGAGACCTATAAGTGAAAACAGTAGAATTACACTAATGTAGGACCAGAATGTTTAAACTAGATCTCGTCGAATTTTTTATTCTCAAAAGAAATCCTTTTGTAAGCGATGTTGTTGTTGGGATAAGCACACACTCCTATTTTGTGAAGAGTAAAGACGTATTGGGAAATTGCAAGCCGGATATAAACAAAATGTCATGTCGTAATTGTTCATGATGTTGGTGAACCGCATTAACATTAGAACTGGTACCGCAGATTTGCAATAACGGATCAGAAACTTTCGATAACCGAAGTCGCTTGGGCCCTGACCTCCCGGGCATCCGAATGGAGCAGGATTTTACGTCTGCCATTTATTACCCTAGAAACTGCATCCATCTTTTTTTTAATTTTGGACTTTCAATCCGATAGGAAAACAGTGAATGCGAGAGGAAGAATCGGATGAGAATAGATTAAGGATAAAGATCAGGGTGACCGGCAGTCCTACCCAGCTCAGAAAATCGGAGACCCAATATTAAAAAGTCCATGGTAACGGTGATTGTACTTCCCTGTATGGTATGGAGTGCACATACCTCCCATGTTAACTGAAATTATGTCAACTGAAGCAGAGCAGGAGTACTACAGCAGGGTATGCTACTGTGGAGTAGTGCCTGTTTCTTCACAGGCGTTTTAACGTTAAGGACCAGGTTTTCCCCTTGTCACGCTCAGGCTCCCTTTTCGAAATCCCTTCAGCACCTAAACCTGCAAATGACCTTGGAATTTGGGGATTTTTATAGATATCACTTTCCACTGGACGATTAAGCCAGGGCCATTGACCGCTACCTGTACGAAATTCCCTAGACGCCGATAGAGTTGCTGAAGTGCAGTTCGCGATTACGGTATTGGGAGACGGCTAGGGTTCAGTCGTCCCCCGCTAGAACATCCCAGATTCGCCACACCCATGTACGCTTTTGGCGGTGCACGTCCTCAGACAAAATTAAACACCATATTTTCAGGAATTTATATGCTAAAGTTGCAACAGTATGATGAAGAAAGAAACTTTTATGGGCAATGAGCGAATACATTTATTTGAAAACTATACTTTGTTTTATTTGCATTTTCAGGGTACTTTCATGGATACGAATAATCGTGTGTTATCGCCTTAAATTCAGTGTCTATAATCTATTGGTGTCATTTTATTATTTAATACAACGAAGATTTCGTACATAAATCCTGCTGTTTCATACCTGTTTTAATACCAATACGATAATGCTCTTTTACTATGAATTTTAGTAAACACAAATAAAACACCTAATGCCCGTTCTGAAAGGAACGGTTTTATTATTTTAAATGAACACAAACCAGAATAAACAAATAAGAATGACAAGAGGTAACAAGATCGATACCCACCACAACAATAAGAGCAACAACAACGGCGACAGAAACAATAATTTACAGAAGGTGTTCAAAAAGTTATCCTTCTGCAGCGAGATGATCTTCAAACTTCCTCCGAGTGTTATCAAGCAAATATTCCTGATCGCCTGCTTCAATTCTTCCACAGAAGCATAACTAAGCTTGTTTGCGTGTTGATCATGGCTATACTCCCAAAGAAAACAATCACATGGATTTAAAGGGGGATGAACGTGTAGGCCAATTCACTGGTCTAAATTTTCCCATCCGATGGTGAGAAAAATGCTGGTTCAGAACATTCACGTTTAATTGGGCTGTGCGGCTTCAGGAACCATCCTGCATGTAGTACACATTATACACATTGACTACTCTTCTTATTGTACGAATCACTTGCTGCTGCAACATTTCATTGTACTTTCTTGCATTTAACCCACCTTCAATGATGGGTCAATGATATGCTGTCGTAGAACGGCCAGCCACACAATCACTGTAGAACGCTACTGATCTCTGTTATCAGTAACAGCATGAGGATTTTCTAAGACCCAAATTCGGTCATTATCTGATTGTGAGCACTAACCACTGAAGAAAATGTGCCTCACAAACTCGCTGTGATCCCTTATTCGATCAGTGGCGACTCACAGAGTTGCATTTCAAAAATCTAACTAGACAAAGCTAAATATAGGCACAATACTGTACAGGGTGGCCAACTAAGAATGTGAGGTACTGTATCTGGGAAACTATACGTCGTAGAGGCTTGCGGAAAAAAAGTTCTTACTAAAACGGCCAATACAAAAACCTGGAAAATATTTTTATGTTTCTGAAATGGCCGCTAGGGGGCGCAACTGCAATCTTGAATCTAAAAAAGTGATGTTTCTGTGAATTCTGTTGAATTAACCTAATAAAAAAATAACTGATCTTTGAAGTCGAGGATAATCTGAACTTTTTTTGTTTGGCACTTTTTGACGTATCTATAAAAATAAAGTGGTGGGTAGTATTCAAAGTTTACCTTAAATCACCCCCCGTATCTTCGAAACGGCTAATCCGATTTTAACCAACTTGGGCGCGTTGAAAAGAGCTTTTCTGGGGCTATGTTAAAATAATTATTGAAGTTTTGTTAGTTTCACATGTCGTCGCTAGAGGGCTTTGTTCAACATTCCGACAGAAACGCTTAATTTTCGCAAAAAAATTAAATGCATTGGTATGACTTTTTTTCATGAACAAGTAGCTAAATGATGCCTAAACAAGCTTGCGAAAACCGCATCTCGATATCTTGTTCCTAACCTAAAATATCGGCCAAAGAAAACTTTATACGAAAATGCCTTAAATATATTTTTCTGGAATTGTTTCTATTATGTAAATTGTGGCCCTAAAAAGGACCGGTTTAAAGGAGGAAGGTTTTTAATGCCCCCGTAAATGCTCGAAATGCTAACCATCACTCTATGCGTTGCTGAGGCCTGGGTAGACAAAACTGCAGCTTCAATTTCGGCTCTGAATAGGTTACTTAGAAATTAGGATTTTAAATGTTTGTAAATTTATACACCAGAATAAAATCACCCTTTTTGAAATTACTACGAGCAAGTAAGCAATGCTAAAAGTTATACGAAAGGCCTATTTTTTGTTTATTTAAATGCATATTCACTATGGATATATACGAAAAATGCAATTCATAGAAGCAGGCAATGGATACAGATACCTAAAAAAAGATACGTAATCCTCAAATTGTCAATAGTTGTCAATACTTTCGCGTTACTTTGAGCAATTTTTGTGCTTTCAAAATGCGTTTTACGAATAATGAAGCTGTTGATATGCTTGCGGTTTATTTTGAATGTCTTCAGAATGCCGCAGTAGCTAAAAGAGTTTACGCGGCTCGATATCAAAATCGGCGTCCTTGCGATGTAAGAGTTTTCCCCGATTAGTGGCGAGCTTACGAGCCAATGGTAGTTTTTGGCCTACGTTTCAACGGCAAAGAATTGGAAGAACACCAGAAAATATTAACCGTGTACTAGGCTATTATTATCCACTGAGTTGGGCATTTCACGGACAACGGTTCAAAATATTTTGAGGGACCATAGGTAAGTTCTAATGGCCACTAAAATATATAAGTATTCGTTTAAACTTTTTTTAATTACTTCAAGAATGCACCCATATTATGTCGTTTTGCATCAGGCCTTGAAAGAGGAAGATTTTGATCGAAGGTTAGACTATTGCAATTGGATGTTAGGTATGATACGCGAAAATAGAGAATTTTTATTTCAAATTCTTTGGACCGATGGAGCCACCTTCAGTAGTGACGGGAGAGTCAATTTGCACAATATGCATGATTAGTCTGCAGAAAATCCCTATTGGTTGCGTGAAGTTCAGCGCCAAGGGCGTTGGAGTTTAAATGTATGGTGTGACATACTTGTGAGGCAGAATTATTGGGCCATATTTTTTCGAGCAACCCCTAAATGGCAATGTATTTCTTGGCTTTTTGGCGAATCAATTACCGTTGTTGTTGGAAGATGTGCCTCTGGAAACAAGGCAAAAATTGTTTTTGCAGTTGGATGGTTACCCAGCACATTTTGCTATTAATGTGCGAGAGCATATTAATGCAGTGATTCAACAGCGGTGGATTGGAAGAGGAAGTCTGTTTCCATGGCCTCCACGATCGCCAGACTTAACTTGCCTCGATTTTTATTTATGGGGGCGCTTAAAGGACATCGTGTTTCGGACTCAACCTACTACTAGAGAAGATATGAAAAACCGGATTCGTAACGCAATACGTAACATACCGAGAGCCGAAATTGAAGCTGCAGTTTTGTTTAGTCATGAGAGGCTTCAGCAATTAATAGAGCGTGATGGTCAGCATTTCGAGCATTTACGGGGGCATTAAAAACCTTTCTCTTTTAAATCGGTCCTTTTTAGGGCCACAACTGACATAATAGGAGCAAGTACAGAAAAATGTAGTTTAAAAAAAATAAAAATTTAAGGGATTTTCGTATAAAGTCTTCTTTGGCCGATATTTTTGGTTTTCGCGTGTTTGTTTAAGCATCATTTAGCTACTTGTTCATGAAAAAAAGTCATACCAATGCATTTAATTTTTTTGCGAAAATTAACCGTTTCTGTCGGAATGTCGAACAAAGCCCTCTAGCGACGACATGTGAAACTAACAAAACTTCAATTATTATCAAATTTGTAGCCCAAGAATAGCTCATTTCAACGCGGCCAAGTTTGTGAAAATCGGCTTAGCCGTTTCGAAGATACAGGGTATTATTTAAGGAAACCTTTGAATACCCCCCAGCACTTTATTTTTAGACATGCGTCAAAAAGTGCCAAACAAAAAAAGTTCAGATTATCCTCGACTTCAAAGATCAGTAATTTTTTGATTAGGTTAATATAGCAGAATTCACAGAAACATCACTTTTATAGATTCAAGATTGTAGTTACGCCCCCTAGCGGCCATTTCAGAAACTTGAAAATATTTTCCAGGTTTTTGTATTAGCCGTTTTAATAATAACTTTTTTTTTTGCACAAGACTCTACGATGTATAGTTTCCCAGATACAGTACCTCGAATTCTTACTTCGCCACCCTGTACAAGCTATAATTTGCCTGCAAACAATAGAAAAAAGACAGGCTTTGTGCCTGTCGCTTAGAGTGCGCAATCGCTTCATTCGTCTGAGTTTACTCGATGAATACGCTATTTCTGTACGGTAGAGATGAATAAGTGTTGTTATCATTTTCTTCTGAGTCTTAAGGTGAGTTTACAAAACATTTTTCTAAAGTATATCCTTTAATTTAGTAGTAAGACCCAAAAGAATACGCTTTTTAATTTTTGTTAGTGAAAACGGGTAGTCCACCTTCTGTTTCAGATTTAGTACATTATATCGGATTATACCGGGCACGTAGTATATTTTTCTGGTACAGCGAATATTAGGCTCTACACAACTTGATAATTTGACTGCGAAAATGTGCGATACTAATTTATTTTGTTTTATTTTCAGAATGGCATCCCAATTTGGCGATGATCATTTTTCGATGTTTGGTTCGCCATTACATATTACAAGAATTTAGTGACCGGGACTTCCAGGATAAAAATTTAAATGAATTAAAAAAGAAAATAAGAAGTTGTAGTCAATAAATAGAAAAAAGTGGTCCAAATCGCGTAGACATCTTAAAAGCTTCGTGATTAGAAAAAACTTTTTCTTTTACGGATAGAGTGGATGAAATTTTAAACCAGTTGATGGTAGCTGGACCAAACCGGTCGACGATAAAACAAATTGAAGATTCCAGCATGAAAATAAACAACGAGTTATTGAAACAACGAGCAAGGAAGGGTTGTCAATGACGGCCAAAGTACAGCTTCTCAAGGAAAGAAAAAGGAATTCGTCAGCCATTGTACAATGAAGAAAACGCAGTTTCGACAAACCCAACAAAATCACTTTCGGTAGACCAAGCTGTCGCATTAATAGTCGATGCGAACCTCTCAACTCAATATAATACGTCAGCAAACAAAAGAAATTGATTCCAAAATGTATCCTTCTTATCTTAAAGTTAAAGTGGCAAGAGAGTTGCGCTATCCTAGCGACATAGGTGTTATAAAAACATATACAGAAATTAAAGTGCGATCATGAATAGATCATACGGTCACAAGATTATACAAAGCGCAAGAAGTGGCGTGATAAACTTTGGCTGGCTTAAAAAAAATGGAACTAATGGTGAAATTGGCTTGTTACTGTGCTGAGCAAAACCGGTATAAACAAAATTTTTTTAAGTGACAATGTATTGATGAAAGCCGTGTTTGTATTCCAATGGTAGCAATACAAATGTATGTAGAAGAGAAAAGCAGCAAAAAACGTGCAATCCTTCGCCATCTTGATGACAATACCTTGTCATCCTACAAAGTTTACTTTTGCCAAGGAAACTGTGCATGTTATAACGACGGTGGTGATTGAGAAAATTAAAGAACAGCTACAATATCACTCACACATGATTGACGGAAAAGTTTGCACTGCTCTAGCTTTTTGTGTATCCACGCAAACCTGTTATTTATGGTACATAACCCAAAGATATTATATTGAGTAAAACAGTCAGTTCTTTCTGTCGGGTTACCACCGTTACATCCGTGGATTCTTCGCCTTAATATAAAATCATGCTAGGCCAATAGAGATAAAAATAAGAAGATAGTAGTAGAACAAAGAAGACGGTGCAGGAATAATTTGGATTTGAGTTAGGGTTGTTGGTAGTTACGCCCAAGCAACAAGCTGGGAATACAAACGACGGCAACACAGCCCGAAAATTTTTTAGAAACGCCGATAAATCAGTTAAAATAACAGGTGCCAATCTTGAACTTAGCAAGCGCTTCCATGAGATATTAGTGTGCATAAATAGCGAATTTACCATTTCTTGCAAAAAATTTGATGACTGCTAATCAACAAGAGAATTATATATCGAGGAATACTATGTTCTTCCAATCGGTCAACTTTCGTAAAAAGCACAAGAGTCTAAGAACAAGCACAACAAAAGTTCAACGAATTATTTACGCGGAAAAGATTTCGAGTTGATATTTATAGAGGTTTAATAAACAGATTGCAGATAACATCAGACGCATATATTTCAAGTTTGCGACTTTACATAAATAAGACGTGGACAAATTACTCGTAGCATGCGAAATAAATTGTTAGAACTTAACAAAAAATCGAGTAGTGGAGGAAGATGATTAAGAAAAATCTGATCAAAGTTGTAGAGCTTCCGAACAATCCAATAGAGATTCTTACTGCCTTTCGTCATACTGTAATTTTGATGTTTGAAAATATACCTTTGCAATATGAAGTAGAACTTTTTTTAGGCCAGTCATATAGTATACTAAAGTCACAAACTAACAGCTAGTTTTGATTTTTTAATATGTTGTTAGGACTACTACCAGTAGTGTATATAAAAGTTTGCAGCTTCGAAAGACCTGTGCTAACTTCGTGGCACTCGAAAAACCGCATTTTTTTACACTATAACTCCTAAACTATGCGTTTTAATAGAACGTCTTTAAAGTAGAATACATCTTCTAAAATTTGAAACCAGAACCAGCTCTGTAGATACAATAGTTTTCAAGATACAACCCTCCAAAGACGCAATTTTACGGGTAAAGTTATGGGGGTGATGTATCGAATGTAATTACTTTTAGTTTCAGCACAAAGCGACGTCTGTAGGCCCGATAGTTTCCTCACAATGCTAATATATCAAAAAAAATGGAAAAATTGCATTTTTGGCAAATTTGCTCTGTTGGGTTCTAACGACGGTTTGAGGGTAGTTTGAAAGGAAAATCCTTCCTTGCACCGCATGATAGAGATTTCAGAAGGGACGGGGTGCATCATTGTTATTTGACTGAGCCCCTGATCTGCCTTCTTTATTGAGTGGCACCTTTTTCCATCCCCAACCACATCTGAAGTTCGTGGTAAGTTCGATTGGCGTAGAATGTTGCACCATCTTCCGTTGGAGTCAAGCGGGCGAGGTTCACAAAAAAATTATAGCGCTCCGGCTTCTGAGATGGCTTGATGGGTTGAAGTAGGTTGGAGGGTATTTCTGGATGGCGCTCCACAGTTTAATCTTCGCATACCCGAAAAGAACAGTGGTGGTGTCGTACTCAGTGAAGGCGTGGAGAGAATCAATACAATAAAACGAACCATGGATACACTGTACTCAGTAGGAGTTTATCATGGTAGCCTAGCTTGGTAACGAAATGCAATTAAAGCATCAGCAGTGTAACTTTTAAAAATTCACAGAAAATATAAATGCAAAGAGAAAAGTCATGTTATTGATATGAAACTGTTCACAAAAAAAATTACTGACTTTTTAACAAGTTGTAAAATTTTTTTTCCAAATATTGCCTAAAAAATGGCTAAAAAACTGGTTTCTGAGCGCCATTTTCCAATAACACGGCCATAGCACAAGTTTTCTTTTGACGACTTTCAGTATGTTATTCCGGAAGTATAATTCAATATACACACCAAGCCTTATTCTTATACGAGTTTTTTAAGGTAATGGAGAACTTTTGATTTAGAATGATTATTCAAATAACCCTCAAACTGGGGTGAGCAACAGAGAAAATTTGCGAAAAATTCAGTTCTCCCTTTTTTTATTTATAAGCATTATGAGGAAACCATGGGCCTACAGGCGTAGTTCTATGCTTAAATTAAACCTAATTACATTCGCTGCATCGTCTCTTCCTGTGACCTTATCTTTTGTGGGCTACATATTGGTAACTATTGTACCTACAAAGCATTATTTAGGAGATATAGTGAAAAAACAAAAAAAAATGCGAAAATTACGCGGTTTTTCGAGTGATACGAAGTTAGCACAGGTCTTTAGAAGCTGCAAACTGGGATATACACTACTGGTAGTGGTCTTAACAACATATTAAAAAATCAGAACTAGCCGTTAGTTTGCGATTTTAGCGAGTTCTAGTGTACCATTTGACAGGCCTATTTCCGTATGATTTTCTTTGATGATGTTTTTATTCCTCAAAATAATGTTTTACTACATCAAATAAACCCAACTACGTATTTAAACATTAAAATATTTTTTTCTAACCAAATCTTCAAAATACAACAATTCCGGCCTCAGTTCTTGGTGAAAACTGTTGCAAGCAGCTTCCTTTAGATACTTTTGATCCGTGGAGTTTGGAATTCTAGTTTCTGCCTCAATACTTCTGACACTGGATTTCCTCAACACTGGAAAGCACTACAAGCTTCCGGATATTTTCATCTTCTGGCAGGGGGGGGGCAGCCTCTTTACGTCGTCTCTTTAATTCACAAGAACAGAGAGTATTGATGCATTCTATATCTTTAAAACATTTTATTACAATCACTATAGAGCTAATAGCAAACACTGCCCTGTCAGGAAATCTCAAACTTGATGGTAGGAATTTTCCTGATAATGAAGATTTTTTCTCTTCGAAATTCATTTTCTGCATCAAAAAATCTGCCGACAATTTGGAAAATATTTCTTGTTCTGACGTTTGTTGATTTTGAAGTTTACGTTACTGAAGCGCTAGAGTTAGGCAACATCAAACATTTTTTGAATAGTATCGGTACTTGGTAAACAGATTTTTTCTTGCTCTCAGAACAATTCTTTCATTTCCTCTATTAAAGGTATATTATAGTACTCAACGTCTGCCTGTTGGCTGACTGAGCTTACATCTTGGTGATTTTGGTTGTTTTTTTTATTTCAAACCACACTTTACTCAAGTTAACTGATTCTATACTGCAGCCCACTCTGCACCAGTTTGATATGTATACAGGAATTGGTCTTCTAGTACCGTGTTATTCTTGTTGAGATTGTTTGGAGCATTTTCTATTTGAAATACATTAACTATAGTCCACATTATTAACGTCATAATAGGATACACACCTAGCTATTTAATTTCAAATTTGATACATTGCTTTGCTTCAGTAATGGACACGCCCCACAGTCCGTTACTGGTACATTGTTCAGTTTCGTGTTTGGGTAAAGAGCATTCCACACAAAAAATTCTACCATTGTGTTGTGGTTGTGTTCCTGTTTCTCAATTTCGATGGGCTCTCGGATGTTTCCTTTTGTCACGTGTTTAATGTTGGCTATCGTCCTGGTATTTTCAAACGCTTTGGTGTCTGATGTACTGCGGAGGTGCTGCGCGAGATATGATGCAACTGGCTTCCCTTCCACAGTGTTTCTGTGTTCCTGGCACCCTCCACAAGAGATGGTGTCGACTTCTGTCTCATCCAAGTTGATTTTAGTTTTCTGTTTTGGGAGCACTGGAGATATTTTCCGTCCGTATTAAAAGTAATCTGTGTGCAGTGTTTTCTGAGGACATTCGCAACCTTGTTTGTTGTTTCCTTTACGTAGGGATATTCCTTATTGTAAATCCACTTTGAAGTACTGCCATTCCTAGTGTTGTCATTTCATTATTTTTGTGGGTTGAGCCCGGGAGTCTCATTAATCTGGTCACCATTTACAACTCCATCTGTTTATATCATCACATCTAAGAATTGCAGCTTGTCATCCTCCACTTCTATAGTAAACTTGATTTTGTTATAGCTTGTCCAGCTGTTACTTACCGTGTGGCTACATAATGAAGGTGTTGTCGATAATAACTGTAGTTTGAGACTGGCGGTCCCTCTTCGGTATGTGGTGCACAACGTCTCTAAATATCAACTGGACGAAGCGTGAAGTAGCGTACTCAAAGGGCTTAAATTTTACCATCGTGTCTGAACGAACTCCTGCACAAGAAATTATATGCGGAGTTGAACAATCATTCACAAAACTTGACCGACCGCAACTAAATCCGTGCGACAAGACGTTTCTCAAGTGCTGAAGAAAGGACCACCAAAAACGATGAATCTACCAAAAACGAGCTGCATGCACTGCGGAACCCAAAATTCTGCAGTATAATTCTTCCAGGCGATAAAGCAAACGCCGATAATGAACAAGAAAGACATAAACATACGAAAGTTGCTACAAGACTTAGCAAACCACCTACAGAGACTGATCCTACAACCTACCTGGAGAAGACCACAAAGACCAAAATCAAAAACACCAAGATCAGCGAAGAGAAACAACCCCAACGGATACCACTGGAAAAATCTTTAATGTGTACAAAACTATACAGATTACCAAATATTCATAAAACGCTCGCATCATTGAGACCAATCGTGAGTTCAATCGGATCGCCACTGTAACAACAAATTAAATATTTGGCGCAATTATTATATGCGGACCAAGTGGAATCCTACGTGACGAATTCCAATCACTTCATCGAGATACTAAAGGAGGAGACACCAAACCATAACCACCTACTAGTGAGCTTTGCCGTCGTGTTTACAAACGCCCGATCAACGAATCGCTGGAGATAATCAAGAAGAAGCACCGAATACCAAAAGACATAAAGACACTAACGGATCATTGTCTAAGGAACATGTATTTCATTTAGGAGAGAGAACGGCACAAACAGTTCGATGAAGCATTAATGGGATCACCACTTTCACCAATGAGAGCCAACTTATTCATGTGCCACTTGGAAACAAAAATTATACATATCGCTAGTCTCAAAAAATTATGGTTGAAATACATCCTCAACGTCTTCGTTGTGTGGCCACACAGTAAAGAACAGTTCGACAATTTTTTGGAACAACTACGCCCACAACAAAATCAAACTTACTATAGACAAGGAAGGTGCGACTCCTGTACGTGCTGATATTCAAGAGGTAAGGGCACCTTGGTCACATATTGTACATAAAAGAGACCCACACGAACAGATTCCTCAACGCCATATCTCATTATCGTCCTGCGCAGCGTCAGTCAGTTATAGAATACTCTTGTTACGAGAACAACGAGACCTGCGGACTCAATCTACAAATAGTAAGAAATGGCAACACTAACAGCGGCACTATTGCAAAAGGGATCCAATGAGGAACATCTGAAATGCCTAAATAGTAGGAAAACCAAGACCCACAGAGGAGGAAGGATCACCAGCAGCCAAGATAACGCTTTTTTATGTAAAAGGAGATTGCGAACATTCTCAGCAAACACTGCGCACAGACAACGTTCAGCAGGACAGAATAATATCTTCAGTACTCCCAACACCGAAAACCAAAATTAACTTAGACGGGCTGCAGCATCCCTTGTGGGATATGTTAGAATACAAATTCTGTATTTGCTTGTAGCCCCTCAACCTTTTTATACTAATTCCACCCCCTCACTTCCACACAACACCACACTTTATTAGTTTATCAAATAATAGTTTCCTTCTCCTTAAGTCCATCCCAAACAGTCTTTCTCCCACACTCCACACTTGCCCTATTATTTTATTTCCTTTTCTCACTCGTTCTTTTATATACTCCCTCTCTTTGTTGTTTTGCATCATCGTGTATCCCAGGTATGTGAATTGCTTTACCTGCTGTATCTACCTGTCCCTCTATTTCAACTCCTCATTTTTCTTTTTTCCTCCCCCTTTTCTCAACACCATTACCTTCGTTTTAAATCAAGATCTGTACATCATATCAAAGTACAAAACATTACAAACCTTTGTAACGTCTCCCCAACAAAAATTTTTGGATTTGAATATCGCGTTGCACCAACGTCTGGAATACTACCACAACTGTTAAACAGCGAAACGTGGTTAATAGTTCCACCACTCCTACAAAACTGAATTTGGATGCGTATAACTTCAAGGCTGATGAAAAACATAACTACTAAAACAACTTGGCACTTTTTTGAAAACCAACGCTCATTTTCAGGCAAGGGTGTCCATCCAATACTGGGACAGTCACCTTATGTACGAAATTGTCGTTAATTAAACCATGTAAATGCAAATAAAACACAAAAAATTAACACCAATGTTACCTATACTCAGAAATTACAGCCAATGTGACACATAACATATATCCTCACACAATGTGATACATCACTTAACAACACAATTAGGCAATCCAATGTTCTGTCGAATTTTCCAACGTTTTCACTTACCAAACTAATTACTTCCAAATTTTTTGAATGCATTATATGACCGTTCAATGGTAATAAAGCTTGGGCATCTTTACTTTCACGTATTATATGAAGTGTTTTAACCACTTCACGAAGAGCTCAGAGTTGAAGTACCCAGAATCAGATACTTCGCTCAGAGGTGCAGCACCGTTGGTGCTTTTGAAAATAATCATTAGCAGAACGAAATTGCCAAAGGAACTGGTGCAAGCAACCTGTGTTGTATTGACTCCTCTTTCTCCGCATGACAGTGCGCCTATTTGATGCTTTCCTTTTCGACTAACGACCTATGAGCAATTTTCTAGATAGTTTCTGTTAAAACACTTGCAACGAGCAATTGAAGTGCTTTCTGATTTACGCAGACTAAGAATGGGATGTCGTTGCACGAAGGAATAATGACACTTCTTCCCAGTTTTTTTTCTCTTCTTTGTTGAATAGATTTGTTACGTTTGGATTGCTTTCTAGAATGTCATACGCAAGCTTCCAAATATCACTTGTCGTCAATCCAAACAGGACTCCTCCATTTTCAGAATGTGATAAACTAATTCCTCTTCAAATTTAGGATGTAAATCTGGTAACCTTCCACTTAACGAACGTGGTCCTCTTAGTACAATGCCTCTTTTTACCTCACCTTTCATTTACCTTATTTTACCCCATTCTGTCCTTCTTTGTAAGGCAAACCTGGGATAGTTCGACCATTTTTTGAATAAAGATCAATAGATTTTTTTTTTGTTTATTTGCTCTTAAATTACACTGATGCAGTGCTCAGGGGGTTTGGATTGTAAATAAATACTAGCAATTGATAAAAAGAAATAGTATATTCAACTTTTTATTACTAGCACAATCAGTGCAAGTTGTCAATCTAACCCACGTATCCGAGTTAGATCGTCCACCAATATGGGTAAGACCGAGCATTGGAAAATAATATTAAACCCTAATAGAAAAATAGCAAAATTAAAAAATATTAATTTTGACAATTCACCCACTCGTCGGGTTTAGCTGCTTTCCTATTCTGCTGATTGATCGGTTTCTTGGAAAATTAAACTTTCGTCATCAGAATCAGAAAATGTTTCAACTTGGTTTTTATTTTTATTTTTCCAGATGTTTTAATTTCTTTCGGTTCCCTTTTCTATTTTTTTTTTATTGTAGGTTTGTTTTTTCGCCCTTCAATATGTTCTGGAGTATACAAAACGGTTGCAAGCTACTTTCCACGTTTTTGGACTGCTACGGTCGCATTGGTTTTTGGAACGGGTAAAATTTGGTTAAGTAGCTTTCCCCGTGTAACGTCATTAACATCTTCGTCAGCTATTGGAGGATCTGGTTAATGTGAACATCCAGGTTGAGGTGAAGGTCTACTAGTTGTTTGAGGGAGATATGTTTTGTCTGAAGATTGTGGTTTCAACATAGGCGTAATCTGGGATAGCATTTTGATTAAAGGGTAAAATTCCTGTTTCTCTGAATGCAGACATACCATTTTCGACGGATATCCAAAAAGTTTTCGAAATTACAACCTTGTTAACTTTCTAAATGGGTTTATTTTAACGAAATTGTTACAAGCCGCATAGTGGTTACTTTTCAATGATTTAAAACAGCAACGATCAAGGGGCTGAAGATGGTGAGTCGTTCAACTCCGAAGGCAAAGAAGAATTATTTAGCTTTTCGCAAAATTCCAGCACATCTACTGAATTTGTGTAAGCAGTGTGACCATCAACAATGGACAGTACGGCTCTAGACGACTTTTGGGGCATGAAATGTAATTCCAACCTATCTTTAAAAACAGCTGTATTGGCATATGCCAATTACTCAGACATTGCAATCCGAGAATCAGGCGGAATCCCATCAACAAACTCTTACTTCTAATTTTTTCCTTTAAACATCGAATCAGGTGGAAGAAACATTCCCTCGGGATTGTAGCACGCAATTACCGAAATTGTTTCGCATTTCTCATTAATAAAAAAAACGAGGTTTTTGGAATCTTTAGCAGCTAATGCTTCCGTTTGTTTGTCAAAAGGACCACAGTCACGAAGTACTTTCTCCAAAATCTTAAAATACTGTTTTGTTGTCTCTCGGTTTATACCGGTAGCACGATTAGTAGAGATTCCTTTAGCCATTCGGACTAAGATATCTGAATGTTGCCGTAACGAGTACAGCCAATTTATCTAGCTTTGTCAATATCTTTATCAAATTTGTGCTTTATTTTTGAAGGGTTTTAAAGTGTCGCACTAGTTTTAATTCCACATCAATACCTAATGATAACGGTCCGAGTCCACGTTTTACTGTAACAGATTTTCTTATCCGATCTTTTAAAATTGATTTAGCTATTCTAAAATTTTCGTGCGGCTTCATTAACTCCAATAGTTCCATTTTTGACAGACTCAATGGTATTCTTTAGCGAATGGGCGCTCCATTTAGCCATTTCTGTGTCTTTTCCTTTGTATACTATCGGCATTTTTATTTACTTGTAACAAAAGCATTTAACTAGCAAAACTTAACAAAAACATTAAGCTTTTCATAGTGGTTCGTTCTCTTCTGAATACCGGTGGTCGGACTTTACCAAACTTACGGGAGAGACTGATCACATGTTTAGCCAAAGATCACAATAAACTATGCCTCGTATCTAACCATCATATGGCATAAAAAAGAATGAGTGAGCACCACTAAGCTCAGGCGTGCGGTCGGAAGACCGCAGAGCACTCGGATGCGTGTTTGTTTTGGAGGTATAGCTTAAAGTGATCATAATGTGGTTGGATAGGAACCGGATATGAGTAGGCCCCACAGGCTTTAATAAGGAAATACTCAACAAGTGTTGAAAGGAGAGTAAACCCTGTAAAGCCTGAAACAGGATTTACCAAAAAAAAGGAAAGAAATAAGAATGAAAGAAGGAAGTAGAAATGAGTTGACAATTCCCCCGATAAAGTAATTTTTATTGTTGATATCCTGACAAAAGAATAAAATAAAAAAATATATAAATTAAAATTCACCAAAGCCCACGATGGCAAGCGGTGAACCTCAGCTTGTGCCCGCGGTAATTATAATTTAAATTTAGATTAGAAAAAAAAAATAAAATTATTATATGCCCCCTTCCGGCCCTTCGTATTCGGAATTGGCTAATTTAACACATAATCCCATTGGGATGTTTAGTAAGATAAAAAAAAAAAAAGAATTTAATTAATGAACTTGCTTGCCTTACGCTTCACACAGTATACAGTAAATTGGAAAGCTTGCTCGGTCCACAGTAAATAACTACCGTAAAAAAACAAAGTAATCAAGAAATTTATAAGAAATAAATTGGCCCGAACAACCTTGTCCACAAGAAATGTAATGTACATAACACATAAAGATTACGAGACAAAATTACAAGTTCATATAAAATTAAATGTTTAGCATTTGCAGTAGTTCACGTAATACAGATAATCGTTACACCCGGTATATTGCAATCAAAACAGGAGTTAAATCGTGGGGTGAATGTAGCCACAGAAGCTAGAATTAATTAGGTCAAAATGGAAGCTAAAACTGTTTAGGTGTGGTCTATCCATTTTAATGATTCAATTAAAGTTTTATTTGTGATTAAGTGCAAAAATATTTAAAACTGAATTAGTGAATATATACCGTATTAGAAAAAAAAAGGATTTTGCGAAAGTAAACTGTTGGAAAAGTACCTTAAATATATGAATTTAATTAAGAGGTAACAATTGTCGATTCTTTGATTACAAAGTTAATAATATCAGTCCATTTATTTTCTTTGTAGAAACTCACTAAGAACCTCCTGGGTGTAATTGAAATTTGGAAGCACAATCGTGTAACCAGGTGATAAGAAAAAAAAATCTGACCTTTATTGTTGAAACGACTACTTATTTGACTTTGCAAATTTCGGGTACTATTCCAATGATCTAGCAGCCTTCACGTATATCGTCATACATGTCAGCAAGGCCCTTACGCCTTCCAGCGATAATCAGGTACTTTGGATGCAACTTAACAGTAAAATGTTAGCAGAAAACTTAAGAAGGAACGTTAGAAACGTAGGTAGTATAGAGATGCTCTTACGTAGGTAGTACAGAGATGCTAAAAGAAGGTAGTACGGAGATGCTCTTATAGGTGATAAACGAGCCGGTAGTGAACATTCAACGTAATTTCGATTGAAGTGTCTATATATGTAAAGAATTAGTATTGAATGCTTTTATATTTGAAAACCGAAGATGTGGACGAATGAATAATTTCAATTATATCCGCCTTTTAAAAGCATTAGTAATACTTTTACTTAACATAGTATTACTTTAAGTGAGAATTTTCCAAAAAAATGATGCTTCAGCATCCAGAACCAGAAACGAAAAATTCTCTAGAAACTCAACATCCACCATCAAAGGCGTTCTTAAAAGGAAGAAAGAAAAATTGGCCAACAGCTTAAAAATCAATTTTACAAACTTGAGAGAATTTGAATTTAAATCATTGTTACCAAAAGTTAAAAATGTGTAGAAAATATATATTATATATATATATATATATATATATATATATATATATATTATTTGACCCAAAGAGATCCCAGGTTTCTATTTAACTGCTTTATATTAAATGATCCGAAATCTCAGAGATGTTGCTGAAGGTATTATTTTAACTAAATAAGAGATGTGTACGAAAGTTTCATACGTAAATTTAAATGCAATTAGAGATGCGTAAAAATTTGCGAAATAGTGAATTGGAAGCATTCAACCTAAGAATAAATTGCTATTTTTAGTAAGTAAATTTGACAAAATGACGAACGTTATCAAAAAGAAACATTTTCCAATTAAACACGTAACAACTTAATTTTAAGGTTAAGTATCATTTCCACCTTATTTTATTATAAAACGTTGGTAGTTGGTATTTTATCACAACGTATAAATACGCTATATAAAACGTTTCGGTAGTTACCAATAGTTTTACACGATTTATTAAATATACACAATAGACAAACAAGCAATGAGGTGGTATAAATAACGTATTCAATGTAACTGCTAACCAATGTGAACTACAGACCTACACGGTGCGTGTGTGGTATACTATTAGTGCTGGACAGTCTCTAACGGTTCGCCTCTTTACACTACGTTTACCTAATATTCTTTATTTTAGTATGCTTAAACCCAAAATTAACCTTTATAAGAGTAATCCACAAACATCCAAAACTTTGGCTTGTTTATGAACGCACAGCTGTCTTGTGCTGCTCTCTCTGACGAGCGTCTCCGAACGCACACTGAAACAAAGCTTCAGTCACCAGGTAGTGTCGAGTAAAATTTACAAAATAACTGTCCGATAAGCTTTTGCTGTCGGATAGAACAGCTTTTGATGTGTTAAGATCTGCTTTAGTGGCACAAATAATCAGATTCAGTTGGGAAGAGAGGATATGTGGACTTGGAAATCTATATCGCAAACTAGAAGGGGTAAAGTGCAATGCTAACATAAGTGTGAAGGTGAGAAAAATAGTTTAGCAACTGGAAGCTCCTACTGAAAGACAAAACAGCAATAAAGCGTAAGATCATTGAGTTCGATCTAAGAACAATCCACAAACATCCAAAACTTTGGATTATTTATGAACGCACAGCTGTCTTTTACTCCTCTCTCTGACAAGCGTCACCGAACGCTCACTGAAACCAATCTCCATTTTACCGGATGGTGTCGAGTAAAATTTTTAAAATAACTGTCCGATAAGCTTTTGTTGTCGGATAGAACAGCTTTTGTTGTGTTAAGACCTGCTTTAGTGGCACAAATAATAAGATTCAGTTGGAAAGAGAGGATGTGTGCACTTGTAAATCTATATCGCAAACTAGAAGGAGTAAAGTGCAATGCTAACATAAATGTGAAAGTGAGAAAAATAGTTTAGCAACTGGAAGCCCCTACTGAAGGAGAGAACAGCAATAAAGCATAAGATCATTGAGTTCGTTCTAAGAACAAGCCACAACCATGCAAAACTTTGGCTTATTTATGAACGCACAACTGTCTTTTACTCTTTTCTCTGACAAGCGTCATCGAACGCTTACTGAAACGAATCTTCATTTACCAGATGGTGTCGAGTAAAGTTTATAAAATAACTGTCCGATAAGCTTTTGTTGTCGGATAGAACAGCTTTTGTTGTGCCAAGATCTGCTTTAGTAGCATAAATAGTGAGATTCAGTTGGGAAGACAGGATGTGTGGACTTGGAAATCTATATCGTAAACTATAAGGAGTAAAGTGCAATGCTACCATAAATGTGAAGGTGAGAAAGATAGTTTTGCTACTGGAGACCCTACATTACGAGCGAACGTATAGAAATAAAGCGTAAGATCATTGATTTCGATCTAAGAACAATCCACAACCATCCCAAACTTTGGCTTATCTATGAACGCACGGCTGTCTTCTACTGTCACCTAGAGCCTTTTGAATGGCTGACGAGCATCGCCGAACGCCCACCGAAACGACCGAAGTAAGAGCATTTTCAAAATTATTTAAAGTCGTTGTTTTGGAATACTAGACTATTCGTATTTGAAAAAAAATACCACGGCATAGCTCCTTTTTAGTTCTACAAACTCAATGTGTTTCCATCGTAACACACCGGGTGTTTTCCTTTTCATGTTGAATAGTGTATCTTAGCGTATTAATAGTGTGAAAAAGGTTAAACTGAAACTGAACATTGGTGGTGTACAGAAAGTAAGTATAAATGACCTCAGGGCGTGTTATATACATAAGGGAAAACAGGTTCTGGATACTCTGCAAAATAATATCAAGAGACAGTCGGTTACAAACTAAAAACTTTTTGGTCAATTTTTTATTTAAACAAAGTTAACTATAATTAACAATAAAAAGTTTTAAATTATCCATTAAAATTAGATTTAACTTTTACTCACATATACCTGGACTATCTAAAACCATTATAATGTGCTAAAGCTACCCAGATCTCATTTTATACGTATTTATTTACTTTCAGTACATTTACGCATAAACGCCCTTTCGCCTTTTGAATATTAAGATAGAAAATTATTACATTGTGAAACCTAAATTTTTGTTGGTATTGTTTGTTTGTGTTTGTTGTTTTGTCAGTGATTTGGGAGAGTAAAATTAACCTCTGTGTTTCATTTTATATTAAAAGTGAACTTGTGTATTGTAATCGTACATAATTTAATTCCGTTTGATATTTTATTGTAACAAGTTGAAATCAATTATAAATTAGGTAAAAAGTTAAGAAAAGAGAACACCATTGATTATTCAATTTACGAGGTCGTTAAATCGTAATTAATCTCCAATAATTATATTATAGTTAGAAGACATGCCGCCCGGTGCAATACCACTACCTTAACATTGGTGCTCCAATTTTCTGAGTTCGGTAAGGGCTGTCGGTCACTTTCTCCTTTATTCCTTGTGTACTCGCCAACACGCACTAGCCAAGCGTGGCGTTTTAACGGCAAAACCCTTAAAAATTACGAGTTCTGAAACAAAACGCTATACCCCAGATGAGTAGGGCGAGACGTCCACGCCCTCACATCGATTCGTCCCAAGGATTCTGCGGAGGGACAAAAATTCGTCAATGCCAGAATCAAGATTATGAAGAGCAAGATTTGCCAGGAATAAAATTCTGCCCCATTCGGATGCCCAGGAGGCCAGGACTCAAGGGACCTCGGTCATCGAAAGTACCACCGTTCGGATTCATTACTACAACATACGTGGTATCAGGTCGATTCTTACTGTTCACCAACACCTTGAAATTCTGTTTCTATCATAAACACAAGTCTCTCCTGCAAGCACTGATTCGCCTGACCTGCAATTTCCCAGGTACAACCTCCAGTCTAACTTTGTTACTGTCGAAAATGAAACTAAAACGGTGGGACAGAGGGCGTGGGCGTGTTTTTTAATTTAAAAATACTGAAAGTGGTTAGTCGTATTGTCGAAAGTCGCAAATAAGGGTGCGTCGTAATTAGAATAAAGGCAAGTAAAGGGCGCCAGACTGTTATTAAGACGATATCGGTAGGGATATACCTGGCCATACGTAGATAAGTCATCCTTCAATAGTCAAAAGATCTCATTTACCTTACGTCGGCTACCTCCAGGTGCACGTTGGAGACGCTTCGAAACTTTAGCTCTAGAACAAATCTTAAAATATCCACACGCTCAAATACTAAAGCAATGAGTGCGAAAAACAGCTGTTGGGTTTCAATGACTTCTTCAACTTTATATTTCGTTACGTTACCGCCAACGCTTGTGAACAAAATACAAATAAAAACATAATTAACGCTAAAAACGTTACGCTTAAATCTTATTAACTCAAATTTAAAACTACTCAACTCCACTCTGTCATTAAATGAGCTACAAACTAAAATAATTAGACATAAAAGATAAACGTCATTTAAAATTCCTCTAATCGGTTACGTTAAACCACATAAAGTATTTAATAAAACTCAAAAAAAAACTGTATGACACTAAATGCCTCAATTGTAGGAAATTACCACTGGTTACTTTTAAAATGAATCAATCAAACTGAAATCAAAATTTAGTTCTCAATTAATCCTTCAGTCACTACTCTTCATAAATTATTGCTTTCACTGGTCGGCAGAAGATCACAAATAACACTATAAAATTCAATTAATTGTTCATCTATTTTACTTGACTAATCGTTTATCAGAAAGCACACAACAAGGTACATATATTTACACTGCTTACAGTTCAATTTAAAATCTTAAATTCTAGAATACAGGAGCATAAGTAGGTCAACCTTGTAAGATTACCAGATTTTAATTTTAAATTACGGAAATGGTTAAAATTCAACACATTACGTAACCAAATGGTCACTCAAAATCAATTTTACCAAGCGAGAATTTCACATACATACATTTGCAGTACATTTAATTAAATAATAAAAAAACAGGATCCCAAGGACAGCGCAAATAGATGCAGTTCGTCAACCTTTAAACTGAGATTAACGTAAGAGCATCAATTTCCGCAAAGTAACACCAAAACAAAACGACTGCGTTTATTCGCTCATCAACAAATAGTATAACCAAATTTACAAACGGAGATATGATAAAATGACCACAATAACGTACAATATTGAGTTACCTTCTACACAGAACTCTTAAATAGGTCTTCACCAGGTAGCAATGAAATCAAAACGGACGGGACCGGCTTCAGGACACCTGTTACACGTTCTCGATCGGTAAGGCAAACCCATGGGGCATTTCCCAATTTTAAATTTCGATAGTGAAACGCTTACGTTAATTGGACAGTTTAAGTGCACAGAACAAATCGCTTTTACGCACGAGATATTTACACACCATTTGCTTAATATTCCATTAATTCGGTAGCTCTGTTTACAAGTTTTTTTAATATTACAACAAAAAAATGTCTATTTACCAATTATTTACAGTGAGACTTTCGTCTGTTACAGCTGATCTTATCACGGGGGGAATCAAAAAGTTATGCCTTTACAATGGTTTTATTTGAAAACATAAATCCGCATTTAGCGCGTCTCAGAGTTCACCACTAAGATTCACTTATTTAAACACATCCCTTTGTGAAATGTTCGTTAATTGACCCCACGGTCCGTAACTTCAAAAGAACTAACCAGGAGGGATAAACATCTACACAAATATCCACCAAACTGGTGCTTTAGTTGCAAACAACTTCTCCGAAAGGTTCGGTCCTCCAGGTATTCGAAGGCACGCCCCAACCCCCAACTTCACATCCTTTACTCCCGAAAGCCAGATCAAGAATCCCCCTCTCCATAATATTGCACCATATTTCTCAACCAAACTGCTGACACTGCGACGTGCACGACTCAAATGCAAATTGTCGTCCACAAATTTATTCCATTAACGATAACAATAATTACTTAACACATATGGACTGAGATACTATACTCCGGCAGAAAAACGGCGACAATTACTAAACGCGATAAGTAAAATTAACATCAACAGCCCATGCTTAAACAAGCAAACCAACTTTAAAATTTCCTATTCCTAATTAATAAATCACAAAAAATATAATTTCCAATTCCATAAATCACATCTAAATGGCAATATGAAAAGCTTAACTCGAAAACCACTACAACTTAGAAAAATCAAACAATCTATTGTTACTTTCACTTGTACCTTGATGGACATAAAAAAAACAAGTTTCGTTGGCGTAAATTGAGTCACTAGCAAAAAAGAATAAAAGAAGAAAAAATACGTACATATATACAGGGTGTTCAAATACACATTATAACTTTCGCCTTGAAGGCAACAAGGACAACGTAGATTGTAAGAAGATGTCCACTTTGGAAAACAACAAATTTGGCACGAATTGGTTCAAACATTTTGGGCCCTAATTTGTGAAATGCTACTGTTGTTTGCATAGTTCTCCCAATGATAATAGCTTCCAAGACCTTTTTGATTACCTTAGTCTGAAAATAGACTACCTCTTATCACAGTTTCCATCTTGCGATATTTCAATTTTGGGAGATTTGAATGCCCACAACTCCAATCGGCTTCAATTTTTATCTCCCACTAATCCCGCATGTCATCATGCAGAAGCATTTACTGTATCCTGTGAGCTCACATAAATCATTTTCGAACCAATCTGAATCCCTGACAACCCTAACCATACTCCACATTTCTTGGACCTATTCCTTTCCCCACTTGGTCAATCAGACCACTAATCGAAATAACTTCCTCTGTACCCAATCCCACTGTTACTCGAAAAACGGACAGAACTATGTGGTGTTTTAAGTTATCTTGATGGATATGGAGTTATACATTCCCAAAAAACGTGTAGGTCATGCCCGTTCCCAACCCTGGTTTAATAATAATAATAATAATAATGCATTACCGCAAAAGCATAAACTTTATATCAAAGCAAACTCAGTAAAAACTTTAGTACATCTTCCTTTCCTCCCATGTCGCAACAGAGCTGTAGTAGCTGATCCTGCTGAAAAAGCTAACCGCTTTGTCGATTACTTTGCATCAAATTGATATCTCAAGGATTCTGGTAAAATTGTGCCGTCGCCCAAATCTACCCCATATGCTATTAAACCAATCCACTTTCGTAGAATCAATTATCTTGACTTAAACAAGGCGACTGGCCCTGACGGTATTCCAGCTATCGTCCTTAAAAATGCTACCCCGAGCTAGTACCTGTATTGTCCAAACCCTTTTCCATCTCCATGTCATTTGGAGAGCTTCTCTCATCGTAGAAGTTGGTAAATGTTCCAACCTATTACTAAAAAGGGCGACAACACCGATCCCTCAAACTATCAACCAATAGCTACGACTTTCATTTTATCGAAAATCATGGAAAAAGCAATCAGCCACCAACTACTTTCGTTCCTCGAGTCCAATAAACTCCTAAACAACCACCAGTGTGGGTTTAGAAAAAGTTGTTTAACTGGGTGATCTTTTATATGTCATCCAACTTTGGAATAACACATTAAAGAGGTCCGGTGAAACAGTCGTAGTAACTTTAAATATTTTAAAGGCTTTTACCAGGTTTGGCACAAATGCCTACTTGCCAAGCTCACTAGTCCGGCTTATCCGATACGCACATCAATTGGGTATCCAGCTTTCTTGACAAAAGACGTATACGTCGATGGCTTCTTTTCGAAAGAAATTACTATTAACGCGGGCATACCCCAAGGATCAGTGATAGCTCCCACACTTTTCCTGCTATACATAAATGACCTCATTTCCTCAACAACTAACCCGATCCATTGCTTTGCAGACGACAGCACTCTACATTGTAGTTCTCAGTTTTCCCACAACAATAAGTCTAGTCAGGACGTTAAGGTGAAAATGGCAGGCTCAATCAACACTTAGAATGTGTCCTTGAATGGGGAAGAAGTAATGTACTCACGTTCAACGCCGACAAAATCCAGTGTTGCCTTGCATCCGCCAAGAAAGACCGATCATTTCCTACTGTAAATATGCATGGCTTAGATCTCAAGTTTTCAAACTCTATTTCTATGTTAGGGATGTCCGTATTATCGAACCTTTCATGCGTTGACCACATTTTATCAGCCAGCAAAACAGCTGCCCGTAAACTACACAGATCTAAACAGTACTTCACAGCGCAACCACTCCTTTTACTGTGTAAGGCTCAAATTCGACCTCATCTGGAATACAATTCCCACCTCTGGGTCAGTCCCAATACACCCTTGATATGGTAAACCACATCTAAAAAAGAGCTATAAGGCTTATAAATGACCCGTCTCTGACTTCTAACCTACTGAGCATAGAAGAATAGTTTCGATTATTTCCTTGTTCTATCGGTATTACCATAGCAAGTGTGCCTCCGAAATACACTCCTTAATACCTTCGCAGGCCGTCTTCGCTAGGAACACTGGGTTTGCTCATTCATACCATAATTACACACTCAAAATTCCACCTTGTTATACTAAACTGGCACAATCTACATTTTTCCACACGGCGACCAAATTGTGGAATGCACTACCCAGTTCCTGTTTTCCTCCAAACTTTGACTGTTCCTGAGTACTTTAGTACGTTAGGCAAATCTTAGCCTATTCGGAAATACTATAAGTAAAAAACAAAATATATATATATATATATATATATATATATATATATATATCGTTTAAAAACTTAATTACTTCGTACTGAAATTTGTATTTGTAGATAAAGTTGTTACGTTGCGCTGAGTTGCTTCCCTAACATTCCGCATTGAGTGAGACCATCAACGTTTTAAATGGGTCCCGTAACCGGAAGGAAGCGAACAAAATGCATTTTATTTAAGTTCTTCCCTCAAGCATTATTTTTAGTTATTAACTGAGTTATGTTACAAAACATTATTTTTTAGCGTTTTTAGCGTTAGACTCTTATTGTGCGTCTATTTTATAATTATGTTTAACATTTATATGCATTCATTTTTAAGTAGCTTCGTTACACAAGTGTACGTGAGCATTCCTTTAGAGTTTGAAAATTACCGTTTGTTTTTCAGACAACTTTTCAGAATGTAATGTGCCTTATTGCGAATGCATGCACCTAAGTAAAGTGATTCATATTTACATGTAATTTCGGTAATTTAACTTCAGAAAATTAACTATACAATTCTTCCATTTTTAAATTCATTCAAAAGTATCAAAATTTTGTTACCGTAAAATAGGCAAATTTCTTTACATACATTTTGGCTAATTTCGCACTCAACATCGAACACTTTTAATTTATTTATAACTCATGTTTGTACTATATTGCATTCGCCCAATAATACATTACAATTATTAATTAATGAAGAATTGTATCAATTTATTTAAAATAAAAATACATTTGTTTGCCAATATAAACTCACCGTTATAAATTAGAACTAGTTATCTTACGATAGTAAAAATTCTAACATTCCTCTTAACCTCTATGTCCTGGCGCCCCCTACTTCGCTATTGTTGAATGTAAAGTGATATATCATTTGTCATTTAATATCAATATTTAATTACATTAAAAAAAATTATTTAGAAAATCCAAAACACTTTAGACATTTATTTAAGCTTCATACCATACCGCATTTAAAATTTAAAATCAAACAACCTTTCCAAAAAATTTTATTTAGAAGTGGTATACCTGGTGGTCTTAATGTGAGTCAGAAAATTTGTGTTAGGACTATCTAACGCTACATTAATCAATGTTTATACTCCTGTAAATTATGGCATTCTAACAAATTACATATTTGTACTCCTAAAGAGATAGAGTTAAAACAATTAGTTGATCTTATATATTATAAAGAGACGAAACTATTTTTAAAGTTTTTGAATTAATTATTCGATAAGTAACCAATTTCTCCTAAATTGCAGAATAATCAAATCATTAATGTTATCCCCTCCGCCGTCGACACGAAAACGTCGAGAATTTTCTACGTCAGAATTCCCTTCAGTCTCATTACCTAAATAGCCAATCTCTGACCTAACGCCATTAATAGAAGCCGTCCTTGCTTTCAGCGGATTCCTATATAATCACAAGACGCGCTACCCGAGTGCCCTACCTGCTCCAACCGTTGCCCCAACTGTGGCGAAAGATTTCCCTCCTATAAATCCGCCGCTAGCCTAAAGTGTAACAACTGCGGGGGAGTTTACCCTACCTACCCCTTCCAGTACCAGAAGTGACAGGAACCTCACAGTTCCCCGTTAAAAGTGGGAACCCTAGATCCAATCATCTTACAAAGAGTCCGACTCGGAAGGCTCAGCACACTTTCAATCAACACCAGACTCTGAATCACTCACTATTAAACACTTCCTACAGAGCCCGTCACATCCTATTCAACATGTTTCCCGACTAGAGCGTTAAGATCAATTGTGCTCACGACATTACCATCAGCTCCTACTTTCAACGCAGAACCCACGCATGTGTGTCACGTACGCATACAAAGGTTTCCGTTGTCCGAGAACCCACTCCTTAAACCCTTCTACTATGGATAGCACAGCATGGACAACTAAGGCCTGGCGCGTACTGAAACAAATCTAACAGACATATGCAATTATACACTTATTACTACCTTATCATCAGAAATTTCTTCCCGTCCACCTGCCTTCGTCTTCCTCTGCACCTACAGCATCACTAATGTGTTACTGTTACGATAGATTTTCCCCACTCTCATTATTTTCTTCTCTTAATACAACTCGTCTGGCCCCCAGTACCCTCTTTGATAACCTAATTTACGCTTCCAGTCTTCCCAATGCATTAATCCTAAGTGATCTCAAAGCCCGCAACTCGCAATTGGGTACCTCTAAAAGCAATGGCAACGGAATCAGGTTATCATCGATCTTTCGTTTTCGAACCTATACCCTATTATTTCGGTCGAGAGTGTTTTATAGGCACTAAAATCAGATCACTTACTGGTCAAAACTTTATTTTGTGCAGCACCTCCGTTAGATAGAGTATGCAAAAAATTTTTGAACGCAGGCTGGGATGTTTTCTCCGAACACATCAACAACCTCTCCACACCCAATATTCTAACCACCCAAGATCTCGAGAGAGTCATCAGAGACTTAATTTCCGTAATTACGGAAGCGGTCGAAACCTCAGTACCATTAAGTCGACAATCCCCGCAAACCGCTTCCACGGGAAATTGTGAATTGGATCAAAGAGACAAGGAATTTATTGTCAATTTTTGCGATGCAGGGTTCCGGCTCTTAAGACGGAATACAATCGCCTCAATGCCTTAATCCGGCAAAAAAACAAACACACCGAAGCCTCCTGGACGAAAGTCACCTCCGAGTTAGATTACCAAAATGGAAAACTGTTCTGGAAACAGTTCAATAGACTGACCCGAAGAAAATTAACGCTCAAATCACATCTCACAGGCCCACAGTGCAACATAATCTCCACCGATCAAAGGAAGGCCGACTTCTTCGGTCTGCACCTTCAATCCATTTTTCGGTCCCCCAAAAACCTCCAGTTCGACACCCAGTTCAAGTAACTCCTAAAGAGTAGCCTTAAAGAATTTCGTAAAGACAACCTTCCCGAAATTCATTTGAACAACGGGAGTCCCCGCATCACACCCGACCAGGTCAAGCATACTTCCAGGAAGGGCGCAATTCTGCTCCAGGACAAGACGGCCTTAACAGTAAAATACTCCAACACTTTCCCGACCGGGTCCTCAAACTACTCACCGACATTTATAACAAATGTTTAGCATTACTCCACATCCCGCTATCCTAACACAACCCCTTGACGACCTTCCTGAGGAGAAGAATGCCTTAATAATACCCCATATAACACAAATTAACAGTCTACTAAGAAAACATTAGGATAAGCTGCTAATATGTAAAAACTAACATAAGCATGAGCAAACCAACAAAAAAATACCGAATGAGGGAACCTTTATTCGAACCCTTTCTTAAATTCTTTTGTACAGTCGGCTGACTGTCGCTCAAATCTGCCTTCACCTGCACATATGTCATTTTTACAACACCTATACAAACACCAGGCAGCGCAACGAAGCTGGTTGCCCAGGACTACAAATTACCAACAAAACATTCTTACTCGCCGCCCCAGGCACATTACTAAATGCAGAGTATTGTGGGATAGAAAGCAATTAACTAGACCAGGATCCGATAATTATTTCTTGTCATCAAGTTCCAATCCTTGGAAATTACGTAAATAAAACTGAAAGCTTACATTTTCATACCTTCTACACCCGTGCCAAAGTAATAAATTCACTCCGTAACATTGTTTCTAAAACCACCACCAAGATTTTCTAGCTACCATCCAAGCAACCCCAATTCCATGCAAAAAAAATTGTTCTCTTGTGAAGGATTCAATAGGAGAATACACACAATCTGGATTTTAAACGAATTCCCTTTTACAAAAAGTAAATTGGGTAGTCATCATCTCTCTTTTTATCCGCCACATCAAGACTGTTAACTAAATAACTCACGTTAGAAGTATTATCAAAATACGTTAAAATTTCATTAGTCAATGTAGACATAAAACTGTTAAAACGCAAGCTCTTATTCAAACTGACCCGCCTTTATTTCCGGGTAGAAACCGTTGACTCATATATACTTATCCTTTTGAAAATTTTTGAACGAGCAATAAAACGTTGTCATGCATTTTTAAATTTTTAAATTTGATCCTGTTGTTCTAGCTACTATAGATCAGATACGTATTCAGGAATATTTTATGATTTTCTTATTACTTTAACGTATTTTGAACTAGTTTATTCCTGTGTGAGTACATTGCTTTTACTTGTACCCTTAACATTATTTTCCTCAGCTACCGTAAAGAGATCAGAGCCGAGTGTTCGGAGGAAGCCGCCTGGAGTTCACATGCATTTGTTTGTTTTGGATTAGAGCACTTTTGTTTTGTTTGTTGTTTTGCATGTTTATATTATTTGTTATTAAATGTATAAATGTTTAGAATTGTTAAGTTGTAGGATAATATACGGAGTGTCCAGGCAGTCAGGAAACCGATTAATAATTTTTTCAGGCCAAAAAATTAAAATTTTAAACAGTTCCAGTAATTTTTCTCGAAGAATCGAATGGTAATATCAGGCTTTGGACTCTACGGATTTTAAATGGGAATTTTAGGACTCAAGAGTTCTAAAAGGTTCTTGTATAGTAAAAATCGAAATTTGAAGAATGTACGTTTTTTTATCTTAAATATCTGATTGAGTAAGGAATTTAACATTTTATCCTCTAATAATGTCCTAGGGCCCTAAATAGAGTCACAACGTTGACTTTGGACCGTTTCAGGGCTTAAAATTATAAATTCTTCACTGTATCAATAATCAATTTTGAGATTTTTGCTATACAAGATCGTTTTAGAAAATTTTTGGGGCCCTAAAGCCTTAAAAGAAGCTAAAATGTAAATTTCTTTATTGGATCAAATACTCAAATTTTGGCCTTTGCTTTACAGGTTCCCCCTAAACCATTTTACGGGCCCCAAAAAGGGCTCTAGGGGCTAAATTATAGATTTTTATTTGATCAAATACTCGAGATAAAAACATGGTATTTACTAAACACTTAAGTTTTTGCTATTCAGGACTCTTTTAGAACCATCTTGGACCCTACAAAAGGACCTTAGGTCCCTTAAAAAAGTAAAGACGTATACTGATGTAGAATTTCCCGCTGACCCCAAATATAGAATAAAAAAGTATAGTTCTCATTTGAAAATGCTTGGTTGGACCCTACAGGATCTTTTCGGGAAATAGAGCCCAAAATCTGATATTAACATTCGATTCCTCGAGAAAGATTACTAACCGAGCCTTTGTCAATTGTTCATTTTTTTTGGCCAGAGAAAAGTTATAAAGCGGTTTCAAGACTTTTGAACACCCGATATGCTTAAAACCTTGTATGTTTATCCGTCAGTGTGAAACCCAGGTATCAATCAATCAGTCCTCTCTAAAAGAACTCACGCCTACTGTTTGATTTCGAGATAAAACGGCAGTAAAGCATAACAAAAGTCAACGTAGCACATTAGGGACTGACAATACTAACACATATTTTCTGAATATGTATGTTTGGATTCTAGATTGTCACTTGATAAACCACCTTTACTGATTTAAACCTAGTAAAAACCTAGATTAGTTACAGAGCCTCCTTCTTGTCTTAAACGTATTGACCAAAAACCAAAAACTATTAGTTTGAGTGGCCCAAAAATGAAATCTACTTCAGAAAACCCGACAACCAATTCAATACATGTTTCACTGTTATCCTTTGTTAGTTTTCCGCCTGCTATGACAAGTGACGGTGAAGACAGTCTACTCGTTTAGATAGATTCAATCAATTGTGTTTTAATCGCAATATTTCTACTTTTCCTAACGTTTCTTTTCAACTAATCTTGTTGCTAAATGTGATATAACTTTTCGGGGGATAATAGTACTCGTTGTCCGACAACTAATAATGATTTAATGATATTTTCTGGTAGATGCTTAGTTTAATACCGCTCCGTTAAGCATGAAGTTTTCTGATAGGATGAGTTAGTTCGAAAACTCAAGTATAATTTTCTATTTAGTGATTTTGATGAATGATAACCGATTGACTGGTTTACCTTGTAACGTGTTCAGAATGATCTTTGAACATAGTCCGAAATATGCTACAGATAGAATAAAAAGATACCGCCTAGGTCACCTGATCTTTGAGGGTCACTAAAGCGATAGTGCACTAAACTGTGTGACTACACAATATATGCATTCCCAAGGCGCGACGTAGTTTTAAAATGAAACAACCCCTAAGCAACGAAATGAGGAAGTGAAAATGTATGAGAACACATATGAACACAATAAGTAGGTAAAACACAATAATTAAGTAAAACGGAATACTGTTCGAACTAAATCGCTACATTATCAAATGAAAATGTGATCAAAAAAACAAAAAAATTCTACATACGGACCGCCCCCGAAAACACCATTCAAAGAGGTTTACGTCACGGCGGTAGCCACCGACTCCCACCACTGACTCTATATAAAACCGTGATTTCCGTTGCAGAACCCTAACTCCGTTCCTTCCGATCCTATCCTGACCACAACCATCCTTAATCCCACCATGCATATATACGTAATTTATGTATGTATGCTGAGAATCTATGATTGTGGCTGAAGGAGCTCGGAAAGCTTCAGCAAGGAATGAAATACATGGTCTTTTCCTTTTTTTTGCCGACAGCCATATTTTTTATCTCGGTGTTTATATCAAACACATTTTTCCGATTCATTCCGATTGCGATCCATTTATTTATTTCTTTTCTTTTCGTTTATTCCAAATCCCTTACCTGATGCATTTCCAGTAGCAAAGAACATACATTTTCATGCTCTATGCCAGACAGGAAGTAAGTCTAGTTCGCCGATACACACAAACATACACGAAGTACCTAGTAGGATGAGATAATTGCTCTGATTCTATGAGTGACTTCCGTTAAACACCACACCTACAAGGTAGAATAAACGTGCTTGGCGAGTCGTGTGCAAACGTTACGAACTCTATTACCGTAAATATTAAAATCAAGTTCATAATCCACCAAAACACGTTAAGAATACTCCCAGTAAACAAGGTTTGGTCCTTAGACCACGCCCAGCCTCCAGGCTATGTGTTCTGATTGGAGGCCTAAGGCTCTCTATTCTGATTGGTTTGTTTGTTTGCTTGTGACGTCATCTAGTGGTGTACTTCTAGAAACAATTAATGTTTTCTGTACCTTTAAAAGTGTGCGTCCTTGTAATTGTTATGGCGGTAAAACTCGAAATTTGAAATAGTGTTCTAATAAGAGGGTCCTCATACTATCTCATAAGAAAGCTATAGGACTCCGGAACTCTCGGGTTTTCTCCCGACGGTCATCGCCCCCTTGTTTATAACGGCGGGAAAATTAACAATTTTAAACTATCTCGTAAGACGGCTATGGGCTTCCGGAACTTGTTCTCAGGTCTTCGCCCTTGTCGTGCCCCCTAACTGTTTATGACGCCATCTAGTTAGTAGTACATTTTAAAAAGTAGGTTTAAGTGTTATGGCGGAAAATTGGAAATAGTATGGGGCCCGCATACTATATCATACCGTTAGGACTCCCAAACTTGTCACAGTCTTAACACCACTACAGCGGCCCCCCTTGTTTGTATGCGTTGCTCTATCTACTGACTTATTTTTAAAAAGTATGTGCAGATTTCTGTAATTATTATGGATCCAAAACTTAAACTTTAAAATAGCATTCTAATACTATAACTTCCATACCAACTCATAAGACAGTATTAGGCCTCCAAAAGTTGTCCTGAAGGCATACTTACATTGCATGGGCCCCCTTTCCCCATTTTGTATGACGTCATAATCAAAGTCCTCGGTCATTTTGAAACGTGGCATGTTAAGCATATCCAGATGTTATTGGGTTTAGGGGCACGGACGGGTGTGGAGATGGTCACGTGACATTTTCGCCCCTAATTAAGACTTTTCTGTCAGTTCAACACCTGGAGCGTAGCCTAATGCGCGCCCATGCAGTGTTCTGATTGGACGGGCTGAGGGTAGGCCACGCCCCCTAGTTTCTGATTGGTCCATCCACCCCGACCCCTGGTTCCTGCGGGCGTGGCTTGTCGACCATTTTGGCGGCCATGGTGGGAAATTTAAAAATTGTATTCTAAGAGGCTCATAAGACAGATATAGGAGAGCCCCTGGTTTCTGATTGTTGGCAGCCAATTTGGTTTTATAGTTATGACATAAGCAAAGTTCTCATCAAGACAGGTGTAGAACGTAGGAACTGGCTCGTGGATCTTCGCCACCTGTTACGGATCGCATTTTAATTATGAGTCATAATAAAATTCCTATCAGAGTCCTTTTGTTTTAATTACGGGTGATAATCAAAGGCCTCCACAATTTTGTTTTTAATTATGAGTCTAGTGGAGCTAGTCGCGTGGGCCAGATCAAAGTCCAATTATTTTAATTATGAGTCATAATCAAAGCCCTCGTCCATATTGTTTCTGGCGAAAAATTTGAAATAGTATTCTAACAAGGTACCCTCATGCTATCTCATAAGACAGGTATCGGTCGACTGAACTGTGCTTTCTGGTGTTCGCCCCAAAATTACGCAATCAATTTGCTTTTAATTACGATTCATAATATTCATAATTAAATATTGTCGACTATCTTGGAGGCCACCTTTGTTTTAACGGTAAATTTAAAATTGTATTCTAGTAGGGGGGGGGGGAGCGCATACTAACTCATAAGACCGTTGCAGGACTGTGGAACTTGCACTATGGTCGTCGCCCCTTATCAGGTCTTCGCCCCTTGGCGGGTAGTTTGAAATTCTATTTTAATAAGGGGCCCTACCGCTAACTTGCAAGGCAAATACGGGATGCCGGAACTTGTTCTAGGACCTTCGCACTCCCCTCGTCAATTAATAGCCCCATAAAATCAGACGAAGCATATCAAACAAATCACTTTCGATCAAATCAAACAACCAGATCAATCAATCAAAGCAATTAGCCAAATCAGCTGAATCAATCAATCTCGATCAAATCAAACAAGACGCTGTACTAGCAATTCTTCATAATCTTCAGGTAACGATTCTCCCACTGTATGTACCGAGCTCCTATGAGCGACCGCTTACTTTGTAGATAAGTCTAACCGACACTCAGAGGTGGTACTCTTCCTAAACGTGAGGGCACCGGTGTGGAAAAACAGTCGATCATCAGCAAATCAATCTCAAACAATTCAATCTCAATTAATCAAATCATACCTTATAGCTTGCAAAAAGCAGTTTACAATTCAATAATACTGGTTTGGCTTAACTTACAACTTGCTGAAATCAATCACAATTGAAAAATACATGAGATAACCTCCAATATTGCTGGTAATATACGACCAACAAATCAGACCACTATATTATTTTACATACAAGGGTTGTCTTTTCGGAAATACCCCTGGAAAAAAAGGGTCCTAGAATTATAAACAAGCTTCAACGCACTATTTCGTTTTTGAAAATGGACAAATGCCTGGGGACAAACAAACAAGCTGATCTTCATTTTCAATTTTGATAATACGCATGTGATTTGAAACTAACACCGATTTCATTTCGTAAGGCAACTATAGGACTCTGTGTTTTATTTTACCCAACGCTCATCACAATCATTAGGCCGCCATAATAATAATAATAATATCACTCAAATTCGTAAATACCTCTGGCAAAAGGGCCCTAGATTTATAAACAATCTTGAATGACCTATTTCGTTTTTGAAAACAGACAAATGCCCGGGGACAAATAAACAAGCCGAGTTTCACTTCCAATTTTGATAATACACACGTGATTTGACCCGTTATTAGAATACCATTTCAAATTTCCCGCCAAAGACAAAATGGCCAAGGACTTTGATTATGAGTCATATCTAAAATAATTGGACTTTGATCTAGTCCACGCGACTAGCTCCACAATTTAATTATGGCTCATAATTAAAAACAAAATAGTGGAGGTCATTGATTATGACCAGTAATTAAAACAGGACTGTGATAGGAATTTGAATATGACTCATAATTAAAATATGATCCGTAACAGGTGACGAAGATCCGCGAGCAAGTTCCTACGCTCTATACCTGTCTTGATGAGGGCTATTCTTATGTCTTATAATTAAAAAACAAAATGGCGGAGGGATTTACTTATACCTTATAGTTAAAAAACTAAATGGTCGTCAACAATCAGAAACCAGGGACTGTTCTATATCTGTCGGAGGAATTTGATTATGGCTCATAATTAATATAATTGGCCTTTGATCTCCCCCCCACGACGACCCCACAGAAATTTAATTATGACTCATAATTAAAAACAAAATGGCTGCGGAATTTTATTATGACGTCATAATTAAAAACAAAATGGCCGCGGAGTGTGATTCTGACGTCATAATTAAAAACAAAATGGTTGAGGATTTTGATTATGACTCATAATTGAAATAATAGAACTAGGGTCCACGTGACTACCTCCACCATGCCCTCTGCGCGCATTTGCCAAACCTCTAGGAGCTGAACTGTCAAAAAGGCTCTTAATACAGACAAAAGGACCCTAAGTAGGGGTAAAATTCCGTCAAGGGGCTGAAAATTCTATCAAGAAGCCGTTAAAATAGGGGTTGGAAATGGCCACGGCCACGTGAGCGTGACTTTCCCCACCATTTTTGTCCCTCAACTCTCCTCCTTCTACTGGTGTGGAACACCACACGACCTTCCAACCTACAAAATGGAAATTAAAAAGAATGAAATAATTTTAATAACATTTTTTTTAGTATAACTATGCAACATCTTTTATAAGAAACTCATTACAAAAATAGGCAACATTGTAAACGCAAGAACAATAATCTATGTTTAAAACTTCATTTTAGACAAAGGTTAATAGACATCTAGACGCTAACTTAAATTAAAAGAAATGGAATAATTTTAATTTAAATTTTTTAGGATAACTAGAAACCTCTATTTTATACGAAAACAGGCAACAACATAAAAATAAAAATAGTAATCTATGTCAGAATGACGTTTAAAACTGCATGTCAGATAGAAATTCATAGACATAGATACATGTTAACGCAAAAGAAAATTCCAAAGCCGCCTAATCATATTTATTTATTTTATATTTATTGCGCTTTACATTTAAAAAACTTATGTAAAATTAAATTTTCTTTAAAAAGTACGTCTACACTTTTTCTTATAAAATTAATCGTTCTTCAGATAATGAAAAAAAAATTGAATTAATACTTAAATTCTACCTTAGGAATTTTTTGCTGCTAAATTAAGCGTCATATCAAAAAATTGCACAGAACATAATTAATCGACATGTTTATGGTCTATATCCAGGTATTTTTATATCTTTTAGATATGCATCTGTTTTAGAAATATTTGATAAAAACCAAAAACTACCCCTCTCCGCCGCGCCGCTGGACTTCTTCCAAAATCTAATCAGCTCGAAGTCAAATAAGAACAAGCTTAAATACAAAATTTTAAGCACGTAGGTATTTTCGTTCTGGAGTTATCGTGGATACTAGCATACATCCATACAGACACACGCACGCACGCACACTCACACGCACACACACGCACGCACACACACGCACGCACACACACACGCACGCACGCACACACACACAGACATACACACACAAAGTTTTAAAATGATTTAGCGATAGTGAAAAAAAAGTTGATTGCATAACCTTCTATACCTACATATGTATATGTAGGTTGGAAGGTAAAAAAATTATAATTAGAATTATTTCATTTTTTTTAATTTTTTAAGTCAGCATCTAGATATCTATTAACCTCTCTCTGACATGAAGTTTATACGTCAGTTTGACATACTTTATTGTTTTTGTTTTTACAATGTTGCCTATTTTCGTAATGAACCTATAAAAGAAGTTGCATATTTATCCTAAAAGATTAATAAGATTATTTTATTTCTTTTAAATTTTTATTTTGTAGGTTGGAAGGACGTGTGGTGTTCCACACTAAATATTTTTGTGTACAATTATAGTTAAATTATTATAAGTTCTACATACATAAAGACACAATTTACATCGATTGGGGCTTGAACCTTGGTGGCGCAGTTGGTAGCGCGGTACTCTAGCAAAATACAGGTCGTAGGTTCAAATCCTACTCGAGGTAAACTTTTTATTTATGTATTTAATAAAATTAATAATAATTTTTAATTAAATTATAGTTAAAGGTTACAAAAATAATTATCAAATTGTAAAAAATATCAAAATTTAAAATTTAAGGGGCTTGCTGGATGTTCCAAATTAAGGAATAAAGCGTAAGCAATTAGATAGTAAAACGATTTTATATACATTGTATATTAATATTTTATGTAGGTATTCGGGCTTATCAGATATTGTTTTTTTAATTAATTAGGTACTTTTAGGGACTAAATTGTTTATATCGTCATAATGAATTTATTTATGCATATTTGAAATAAATGAGAATTATTCAATTTACTTTAGTTAAGTTTGTAACATTTTAAAGACGATATAGTAAAAAAAATTGAAGTACCACTGTATAAATGATTTTAAGTCGATACTTATTATTTATGTAAAGACATACTGATGCACATTTCCATCCTTTTCTAACGCATGTACTTGAATTGAACCTAGGTTTTAACGTACAGTGTAGGTTTTAGTTCACCACCCGCGGAGTTGTACAGAACAAATTTTTCCCGTATTCGTCATATAACATGTGTAGAAACGACAAAGTTGAATGTTCAACCGTAGTGCTTGAATAAAAGCGTTAATCCGATATTGGAATTCTCTCATAATTTCAACTATACCATACTCACCCTAGATTTGTAAAATAAGATAGAACGGAGATATGAGCCCCTAAAGAACGCCGCTGGACATACGTTTTTCTTGAATAACTTTTAAAGTACTTGACATAATTTAATAAAAATTCCACTAGTAAGGGGCTCTTAAAATAGTATCCTTGAAACATATTTAACTTGTTTAGTTTACCAGGGATGGACTAAGTTGTGCACCTTAACGCCTAAATTTTTAACATCCTGTATGATGAAGATCTAAAAAAATATTTTTGGGTAGTTTGAACCTTTCTCTAAAAAAAAGGTATACTTGTTTAATATCGATAAAATTAACTATTTCGAGAAAAAAAATAATAAACGAATTTATGTTTCATTTTCATTTAATTAAAAACTTCATAGGTAGGTTCAACATGGGCTCCGTGAAGTCTGATACACTCGCGAGCACGACGAATTGAAGACTGCTGTACCCGCCACAAACACCCCACATTGTTCCTTAGCACATCACAATGAAACGTGATTCTCTGTAGAAGCTCCTCCCTAGTATCAATCGGACTGGAATACACAGGTAAAAATCCACAGGCGTCAGGTCGGGAGATCTAGAAGGCCAAGCGATAGGTCCACCTATACCTATCCAACGGTTTAGCTAGACTTTATTTAAGTGCTCCCGCACAGCAACGCTAAAATGAGGTAGTGCATAAAGTACATGTTTCAGCGGATTTCAAGGGGTAAATGCTCTATTAAATCTTAAAGCGTTCTGGAGGAACTCCAAATAAAGTTGTCCATTCAATCGCGTCGGCAATACAAATGCTCAATCAAAAAATTGCTAATAACTCTGGCCCAGATATTAATTGATTGAAACTGATGTTGATGATACGAAACAATAGTTGCATGTGGATTTTCATCAGCGCATACGTGTGAATTGTGTAAATTCGTGATACAATTTTTGGTAAAAGCTGCTTCATCTGTAAAAAGAATAGTGCTAATGAAGTTTTCGTTATTTCGTTGCTGATCCAATAGCTACTTTGCGAACTACATTCTACGAGGAAAATCTTCAAGAATCAATTCATGCACTTTTTGCAAATGATATGGGTATAACAGCTGTTTTTGAAGAACTTCATGAATTATTGTTTTCGGCTTATTAAATGGTGCGGCTAATTTGCGAGTGCTCGTTGAAGGAGTGCCATCTACATCATTCAAAATATTTTCCTCTAATTCCACCGTACGCACTGTTCTTGTCAGGCCAGCATCAGTACTTTTTTTCTTAACCACTCCTAACGTTATAAAGAAAGTCAATATTATTACCTTAGTAACTTAAATCACTCACCATTTTCTCTTAGACGTTGGTCAACTCGTTGAAATGTCTTCTGATTTGGAATGGTACGATTAGGAAATCTCTCGTGATATAATCTTCTTTCTTCCAAAGCATTGCAAGAGGCAAGACCATACATTCTGTAAAAATCTCCAGCCTAAACCTTCACGATCTGTATCAGCTAACAACTAAGTACCCAGAACGAACTCCCTTTTACTCACAAAGTAAACGTCGTCATCGTCAACTTGTCCAAAAGACCAAAGCTGCATATTATTCCAATGAAATCCTATATGCCGATAATCAACAAAAAGCTGCTTGGTCACTCATATCTCAACTTACTGGTAAAGAAACACAATTTTCAAACATATCTTTGCGTACGGATACAGATACAAACACAATTAATGACCCTAATCAAGTGGCAAAAAAATTCAATACATTCTTTATAGAAGAACCACTCAGAATAATGTCAAACATGTCATCTACCGGTAATGTTTTAAAAAATGTTAAAAAATCAAGAACATATAGCAGTATGTGTGCTTTTCCATTTAGTGAAGAAGACATGTGCCTAATTATAAAGCAACTTAAAAACAAAAACAGCTATGGTCCAGATGATACACCCTGTAAACTCTTAAAACAAGTTCACTTAGCGATTGTTAGCCCTATCACTAAACTAATTAATCTGTCATTTGAACACGGTGTGTTTCCTACACTACTAAAATGTGCCCTAGTCATTCCGGTGCACAAAAAAGGTAGTCATAGCGAAGTTTCTAATTTCCGCCTAATATCACTTAACTCTTCATTTTCAAAAATGTTTGAATATGCAATGCTATCAAGACTTCTGCGTCATTTAGAATTGAATAGCATTATCACTGATAGACAGTATGATTTTCGAAAGAAACAATCAACAATTACTGCTTTACACTCTTTCATCCATGAAATAGTGGAAGCTTTAGATGAGAAAAAGTTTGTTGTTGGAATTTACTGCGATCTAACTAAAGCTTTTGATTGCGTCATTCACTGTTGTTAAACAAATTAGAACGGTATGGTATGAGGGGCACCGTCGCCAAATGGTTTCAATCTTACCTTTCACTAAGAACCCAGTTTGTAAGAGTGACTTATAAATCACCCAACCACGTCATTAATCACTGTCACTCGTCCATTTTGCGTGTTACAGTAGGGGTTCCCCAAGGTTCCATACTAGGTCCAACTCTTTTTTTGCTTTTTATTAATAATATAG
>JARFJB010000835.1:1280000-1287500 GCA_036346205.1 Vesta saturnalis | reverse complement strand
TACTAAAATACGTCTATGGAACATATGTATCCTACTAGTGGTTTTATGTGGGGCACATGTTTCCCAGTAGTGTTATTTTTTTTGTAATATTATAGAAAAAAAGGCTAATCAATGGTGACCTGCAGCAAATAGCTGATCATTTATGGGATCAATCTGAGTCTGATGAAGAGCCATTTCAACATAGTGGTTCAGAATACGACCCATTTTCAGATTCTTCATCTGATGAGGAATCTATTCATAATAATGGCTTGGAAAGTAACTGTTCAAGTGATGAAGAGGATAAAATAGAAAATGGAGAGATGCCTTCATCGGCGATTCCGCCAGTGTTAGATATTCTCCCTGTTAATGAATTGCAAGAAAATCAACCATTAGATGACCAGCCCCATGTTGTAACATGGGAGGTTCCCAACGAAAATTTTGTGCCCTGTAAATCTCTATCTGATGATGGTAATGCTTCATGCGTTCCTTTGTTCGCACTAAATCGATCTTGCAAAGAATCAGACGTATTTTTGAAAATGTTTCCAAATAGTTTACTGATTTTTACTTCTCAAAATACAAATGAACGTCTTAATGTTTTGAAAGAACAGAAACGCATAAAATTAAACCCTACCGATCTGTTTGAAATTAGAATTGTCTTGGGTAATTTACTCGTCATGAGTTATAACAGAGTTCCCAACATGCAGCAATACTGGTCAACAAATAAATCAATGGGAAACGAAGCTTTGAAGACAGCAATTTCTAAAGACCGATTGTTATTGCTTCTTTCAAAGCTTTATTTTAACAACCTGGTCAAGCCAGTGAATGTTAGTAAGACTTACTACATCCAGGAAGTTGTCTCTTGTCTCAAGAAGACCTTTATGGCGGTACGATTCGAAACTATTTATCAATCAATCGCAGAGAGTATGACTAAATTCAGATGGAGTTATAAAGCAATATTTACCTTTAAAACCCATCAAAAGAGGTATAAAAATATGTCAGAGGTGTAATGTTATGACCGGATATGTATACGACTTAAATATATATGGTGGTAAAGAAACTGACCAATTAAAGGGAACTTTTGGTGAAAGGGTTGTTTCAAAGCTTTGTCAGACCGTCCGAAACCCCAATATTTCATTATGCTTTGACAGATATTTTACATCGATAAATCTTATGAATAATCTACCGTGCCCAGCTGTAGGTACATGTATGATGAACAGAAAAAACCTGCCAATATTTAGTAAGAAGCTACAGAAGAAAGGTGACGTAGAAATGCAATGCAGTAATACCGGTTTACTAGCCCTCAAGAGGAAAGATACCAAAACAGTGGTTGTACTTAGCAATTGTCACCAGCCTGTTGTTAGCGAGCTTCAGAGGAAAAATAAGGACGGAACTAAAAGTAACGTCACATTCCCCGAAGCTGTATTGTTTTATAATCGGCACATGGGGGAGGGGTGATTTGGCAGACCAACTTGGAGGCTTGTATGATATCGATAGAAAATCCACCAAGTGGTGGAAAAAAGTTTTTTACAAACTACTAGAAATAAGCGTCGTCAATGAATGGATTTTATTTCAAGAAATTCATCATAAGAAAATCCCTCTCCTTCAGTGTATTGTCCCGCTGGCAGAACAACTAATAAATAGTGTAAAGGAAAATGCTTCGATAAAACGACGCTGCTTGTACGGAAGGCCATCCCAAAATTCATATTCTTTACAAAACGTCGGTGAACATCTACCAATTGAAGGAAATACTCGAATAAGATGCTACAATTACCACAAAGTATGAACTATTTCTCAAGTTTTCACAAGTAATTTACTTTTTTATTTGTTACCTATCTATAAATATAAAAATTTTTTGTAGGAGATTGCAAAAAAAAGAATAAACAATATTTAGCCCTGGTATGTTGGAATCATTTTGACCCTATTGACCCTTAGTGGGACACATATCTCCCACTGCAAACCCTAGTGGGACACATATGCCCCTTAGCAATAATTTAAAAATAAAAAATTTAAAATTTAAAAATTTATTGCAAAGAATTATTTTTAACAACAAATTAAAGTTCAAAAAACTTCAACTTTTCGATTACAAAAAAGTCGACGTCTAAGGGTTAAGTATTGCATTACGTTTCACTACTTCTAATACCATAGTAGTAGTAGGGCACCATGCGCCATCTTGGATTTTGACGTCACAAGACCGCCCACGTGGGAGACCGTATTTTCCACCCTTATTTTTATGGTTTCTTTTCGGAGGCCTTTTTTCACCCCTATTTTATAACCGCCCACTTGTTAGCTGGTATTTTCCACCCCTATGGTTTCTTTCCAGAGGTCTTTTTCAACCCTTGATGGAATTTTTACCCTAATTACCGCCTCTTTGACAACCATACTTACTCACGTGAGGGGCATATGTAGGTCTGGGGTTTGGTCTTGGACTTGGGATTGGTCGTGGACCTGGAGTTGGTCTTAGGGTTAGTTTTGATGGACAACTTAAACCCTAATTAAGGTCCTTTTGGTTGTATTAAAAGCAGTACCCCTAGAGGTTAGGCAAACGCACACGCATACAATGTTGGAAATTGCATAATTACCCTAATAAGATATTATTATTAAAATTATCGATCCTATTGTTTTAAAATGGTCATATGCTATTGGGTACGTTCGAATGATATTTTACCTATACGCTGTATTTCTAATAAGAAGGTTCTTGTAAGACACGTGTAGGGCTTCGCAACTTGTTCTCGGGCCTTCGCCCCCTGGCTGGAGATGGTATGGGAACCCTAACCTTGAATGATTATATTGTAACAACCTATAAAGCAGCGAATAACCCTTAACAGTTTTATCAGACACGAGCTTATCCCTAAATTAACTGGTTTCAACACGGCTCTGGAAATGCTGCACACTCTTCAAATCTTTCAGTTCGTTCTCAGAAGCTGTACCGTATTCATTTCCTTCAATTTTATCTGCATTCTGTTTCGAGACTGTAGTACGCTTTCTAATACATAAACAGAATCCTCAATATTGTGATGCGTGTAGCAGCAAAACACGTTAGCTGGCTAGTTTCACCTCTATATTATTTTACATGCAAGCCTGGCCTTATCATAAATACATCTGTCAAAAAGCTAATTAAACATAGCTCCACGGACGTTTCCAATTATGGGTTTTAGTCAACACAATATTGCCTACAAACTACATACAAACGACTATCACCGCTTCAGCACGAGGAGTAAACGAAAACACGCACGCACGCATGCACGCACGCACACACACACACGTGCGCACTCACACACACACACGCACACACACACGCGCGCTCGCGCGCAAACGCAAAAACACACCAACACAAAAAACACGCAAACACGAAAACACGCTAACGCGAAAACACGTAAAACGAAAACACGCAAATACGAAAACACGCAAACGAAAACACGCTAACGCAAAAACACGTAAACACGAAAACATACTCAGATTAAAATTCAGATTAAAAATTTTAAATCGTTTAGTTAACATTGCTATTAATCTCAACTGGTAAAAATCCATATAACGTGAAGTACATATGTGTGTGTGTGTGTGCGTGTGTGTGTGTGAGTGTGTGTGTGTGTGTGTGTGTGTGTGTGTGTGTGTGTGTGTTAGCAAACAACTGAAGGAAAAAAACACTTCTAAAGGTGAACGTATTATTTTTAATATATATATATATATATATATATATATATATATATATATATATATATATATGTTTTTTTACCTGATATTGCTAACAAAAATGTCGATAAAGATTTTTAAAATGTATCATTACTCTTATAGGATGACGTCATAAGATCAGCTCTATAAATAGTTGGTACGTATTCGTTGATTTTAAACTTGTAGTTAATTCACGTATAATAATAAAACCATTAAACCCTTTTGCCTTTTATTTCCATTATATCAGTTTGATATTCTTAAAAACATGTTAATTTAATTTAACTCTATGTTATATATAAGTAATTATTACTTTCCGGTCTTTTTAATGGGGTTTTTATAACAGTTAACGAACACGTTTCTATTTTGTGTGTATGTAATTGAACATGCAAATAAATCAGATATAATTTTCCGAATGTATAAGTGGTGCCTGTTTAGAAAGAGAGAATCTGCCTATACATAAAGCATCATTGCATTAGGGTAGAAATTATTTATTATTTCACGTGTTATTTAGTTAGACTTTAATATATTCAGTTTTGAACTGTAATCTGGTTTCCGCAAACTGTAAGACATAATTTCGGTTGATTGATTGAGATTGATCCGGATGATTTGACCGAGCATGATTTGTTTGAGATTGATTGATTAATTAATTAATTGATTTGTTTGTGTGTGTGAGAAAGAGCCGAAACAGAGAGAGGGAGAGAGAGAAACGAGATAGAGCAAGAAAGAGGTGTGCATTATCAACTTCTATTATAGAAAATGTTCATTAGTCTATACGCCACTAGATGGCACTAAAATATATTTTAACTCAAAGGGGCATGAGCGCAGATCCTGATACAAGTCCTGTCTTACAAGGCTAGGGTCTCCTTATTAGAATACAATTTTGTATGACGGAGCGAAGGCCTACAGCTGTAAGATTAAGTTAGAACCGCATACAATTGCACCAAGGGGGCCACGATAGGGGCTAAGCTCTACACTTGTCTTATAAGGTTAGGGTTCCCATACCATCTCCAGCCAGGGGGCAAAGGCCACAGAACAAGTTGCGAATCCCTACACGTGTCTTTCAAGAACCTCCTTATTAGAAATACTACGTATAAATAAATTTCTCGTATAGGTAAAAGATCATCCGAACGTACCCAATACCACGTGACCATTTTAAAACAATAGGATCGATAATTTTAATAATATCTTATTAGGGTGATTATGCAATTTCCAACATTGTATGCGTGTGCGTTTGCCTAGCCTCCAGGGGTACTGCTCTTAATACAACCAAAAGGACCTTAATTAGGGTTAAAGCTGTCCATCAAAACTAACCCTAAGACCAACTCCAGGTCCAAGACCAACCCCAGGTCCAAGACCAAACTCTAGACCTACATATGTCCCTCACGTAAGTACAAAAAACAAGGGTTGAAAAAGACCACTGGAAATAAACCATAGGGGTGGAAAATACGAGCTCACACGGGGGCGGCCATAAAATAAGATGTAAGAATATACGCCCCTCAGGTAAGCGAGTAAAAACAAAAAATAATTAGGGATGACGGAAACTCGTACCAATATTCTAGCAATTCTATTCTCTATTTCAATTTGATAAAGCCTATGTTTTTGTTGCACTCCAAATAGGAATGACTTCTTACCGGAAAAGTGATTTGTATAGAGTCAAGTCACTTTACAGTATATACTACAAAATTTATAAACCTAAACATTGTGTATTCTTGTTTTGGCCTTCAGTTGAATCAAAAAAAGTGTAAAATTTTGAAGCACATCATCTAGATGATTAATTTATAAAATCAAACAGGAAAGGAGAAACCTCATCTGGCCGTTTTCTTCCTATATGTTCGAGATAGGTGTAGAATAGTGACATTTCTCATACAAGATGTGTACTAAATGAAAAGCTGATAGTTGCCTAAGATAATATATGTCGTTGGTTGGTTGGAATATTTGGTAACTACATGTTTCTGTGATAATCCATCGGAACGGCTGCAAAATTTTACGTGGTCTTAGCTCGTTTCTTTGCTTCCCTTTTCTATCGTAGAACGCCTGCACTCGTTTTTCATAAATTTGATTTTCCACTTCTAGTCTTATGTCTGCTTCATAGTGTCATTTCTCTTGCAGTTTATGGATTGTGGCTATGAATCCGTCACACGTGCTGCACGTATCGCTTGATATTAGTGTTTACTTGCCAAACTCTCCTCGTTTGGATTAAATGATACGCTTATCTACTGGATTTCTAATTTCCTTGATCAAAACGAATACGTGTCGTAGTTGATGGGTTTTTTTTAATTGAAGTTGGCATTAACGTAGGCGTGCCATAGGAATCAGTTATAGACCTTACAGTTTTTCTACTATACATAAATGAACTTATTTCATCAACGACTGGCTATGCTGAAGACAACTTCACTGAAGTTCAGCTCCGTCTATTCATTATGGTAATCCAATTTCTATCTCAAATCAAGGCATTAAAGGCGAGAGACGTCCAACGTATCCTTGAATGGGGGAGTAATAATCTTGCTAAATTTAAAGCAAATAAAATTCGATGTGGCCTTATGTGGGGCAAAAAAGGTCGATCATTTCCTGTTGCAAGTATGAATGGCTCAGATCCTAAGTTTCAGACTCAATTACTATTTTGAGAATGACTGTATTTTTAATCTGTCACAGGTTGGCCATTTTCTATGAACTACTAAAGTAACTGCTCGCAAAATAAGCTTTTCTACAGATTTACTTCCCGAAAACTCTTTCTACTGCATAAGGCCCAAATTCGATGTCACCTAGAATACAATTCCATTACCTCTGGATTAGTGCTCTCCAGTACGTTCTCGATATCGTTGATCGTATTCAAAAACGGGCGATTAAGCTTATAAATGACCCGTCTTTAATTTCTAACATACAGTCCCTTGAGCATAGAAGAATCGTTTCAGTTCTTTCTTTGTACTATTGGTATTATACTGGCTATTATAATGCTGAATTATATTCTTTCATACCGCCTTGGGGTACCTTCGCTAAGAATACCCCGTTCGCCCATTTACATCATCAATATGCAGTACAAATCTACATTTATCGTACTAAACGGGCGTAATCCACATTCTTCCACACGGCTTCTAAACTCTGAATTGGTCTCGCTCGTTCCTATTTCGCTCTCACTTATGATATGAAAAAATTTAAGGTAGCCGTTCATATGCATCAATTTATACATTCACAAAACATCTGGGATAAAACAGCACACAACTTTCCAACCTAAAAGAAAAGTTATGCGAAATTAAATTATCTTCAAACAAGACTTTATTATGTTTTAATGTAAAGTTGGTCGTTAATCAAATAATGAAAAAAATGAATAAATATTTAAATTCCACTATGAGTTTTTTTCATTTTACACAAACCAAAGTTGTATAAAGTATAATTTAAGTTGTATACGACAGAATATTTATATTTTTGAAAGACGCAATTTTATTAGAATTCTTTCAAATAAACCAAGATACGTGCTTATTAACCCTTCCCCCTCCACCCACCTTTACACTAATGTTTCCTCCAAAATCTATTCACCTCGAGAAGAAAAACCAAGCATAAATGCGAAGCACGTACATTTTTCAGTTATCATGGACACTAACATAAATCGGCAAACACACACACGCATACGAATATGTGTACACACACACACACACACACACACACACACACACACACACACACGCCTATACGTAAACACGGAATCATTGAAAATGAACAGGGCTATGCAACCAACATTACAGGAGCTAATTTACGTTTTTAGAACGGTCTATGCACAGTTGCTGTTACTAAATGGTGTAGTAGTTTATTACAATTTTCATGTTACGTGATGATTTCATCCTTGTTTATCACCAG